>MU758219.1:37124-61050 GCA_026770625.1 Nicotiana glauca
CTCTTGTTGATGTCTTGAGCCGAGGGTCTCCTGGAAACAGCCTCTCTGCCCCCCGGGGTAGGGGTAAGGTCTGCGTACATATTACCCTCCCCAGACCCCACTTGTGGGATTATACTGGGTTGTTGTTGTTGTTGTTGTTGTACCTTTCATCATCTAATCCATTGAAAATCTAGGATGGCTGTCCAATCATAGAGATCAGATGACGCTGACAGATCCTGTCACTAACACAGATAAATTATGCTTCTTGTGAGAGAGAGGAGGCCTCGAAGACCTAGCAACCTATTTGTCTCCAGCAATAAAGCTCCACGAAAATACATGAATTTAATAAAGAAAGCCTAAAAGTAACAAGAACACTAGAAATTAGGCGGATGAAAATGCTACTGGCAACTTATGAAAAATTTGGTGTGTGCAAGACATGAAATCCCAAGCTTGATTAGAACAATGAATTAACAAATTTCCAATAGTTCACTACGTGTAATCTGAATGAATACTGCAACTAGCATTAGCGTCTACAAAGGTAATAAAATCTCATTAATGAAGGGCATAAATACCCGTACACAAGAAGTACGAGGGTGTTTGGCTAAGCTTATAAGCTGGTCAAACTGACTTATAAGCTCATTTTGGCTTATCTACGCGTTTGGTAAATATACATAGTGCTTATAAGTCAACTGCTTATAAGCCAAAAGTCATAAACCGGTCACCCCCAACTTGCAATTTTTAAGCTTATAAGCACTTTTGCTTTGACCAAATATTTTACTATACTACCCCTGATATTATTTTGTCGTCCCCAAATACCCTTATTGTAATCAACTGACCCTGTCCTAGACTTCTCTCTCACCTTCTATGACTTCTTTTAGACGCAGCAACATCATCGTCGCAATTAAGATTTCTTACAGCTCTTCTACATAGATTGGAATCAAATTTCCATTTGGATCAAAGATCTCTTGTAAATCACCCTTCTTCATTTCCTTAACGTTTTAAGATTCATTTGAAACATAGGTATTTCTGTGGTTGCTTGTTTCCCAGACCCTTAAGTTCTCTGTGTTTCTATCCAAATATGTACACTTTCTATTTTCCATTCCACGAAAACTTTTGCCTATGACATACCAATGAAGAAAATAATAAACTTAAAGTTCAAAGACCTTCATGATATATTTGGAAAAAAATCGAAGAAGATGATCTATTTATGATTATAAGCTTTAATTTTGAACTTAATATTTCATGTACTGTTTAAGTATATATTTTACTAACATGCTTTTGTGAAATTATTAATTTTTGTTTATAGGTTATGATTGTATATTAACTTATCATAAAAGAAACTTATATTTACAACCAAAAAAATTATGTAATCAACATTGTATTAAAAATTATAAAGACTTAAATTATTTTGTATTTGAATCCATACACACACACACACACACACACACACATATATATATATATATATATATATATTTTAAATCTTGTAAAAATTACGTCCTTATTGGCACAATAGCTTTAAGGGCGTTTGGGTCATTTTAACATAAAAGTTGCTTATCAGCACTCTTGTGCTATACACTTTAATTGCTTATTATCAGCTTCAACACTTTTATCCAAACACATAACTGCTTATTTATTAAATCAGTTACAGCACTTAAAAGTGTTTTTCAGCACTTACGGCTTATCAGCTATTTTAGATCGGCTAAGCCAAACGGACTCTATATCAAAAAGTCAAGAAGCCTCACAAAAAATATCTTGTCATAGAAATAAATGACACTTTCCTGAACCGAGGGTATATTGGAAATAGTCTCTCTACCTTCACAAGGTAGGTGTAAGGTTGCATACACACTACCCTCCCCAGACCCCACTTGTAGGATTACACTGAGCTTGTTATTGTAGAAATAAACGACACTTCTTATATGTTCTCCGTGCACAGGGGAAGAGGGCTTGTTATTGGCTCTGTCTTTGTGATTTGCAGGACATTAAACTCAGCCCCATAAATTTCTAAAATAGAGGGCATGTGGTTGCCAAAGTTATCAGAGTTTCATGATAAAATTCATAGTATAGCCTCAGTAAATCAATGACTCTTGCCACCTAAAATGAGTCTGGTGAAGTGCGTGACCATCTAATCTAAAAGCTTGAACTGACAGAGAGCACATGCTTTTAATTACTCCCATCATATTATGTCTCAAAGACAAGAGGGGTTGCTCTGATGGTAAGCAACCCCGCTTCCAACCAAGAGGTTGTGATTTCGAGTCTCCCCAAGAGCAAGGTGGAAAGTTCTTGGAGGGAAAGATGCCGGGGGTCTATTTGGAAACGGCCTCTCTACCCCAGGGTATGGGTAAGGTCTGCGTACACACTACCCTCCCCATACACCACTAAGTGGAATTATACTGGGTTGTTGTTGTATATTATGTCTCAACAAAGTCAATAACAATTAATGCTAATCACGAAGAGTTGCATTCCTAATCTCATTCAAATTCCCGGAACAAAATGGGACAATACAAGTACCAGCTATCATAAATCAACATTCAACGCATTAAAACTGATAAAATTCCGAACTACCAGAACACAACACATTCCGTTCAGCGGAATCGTTTCTAAATGATGGAAATCAACAACAAAGAGCTCCCAAAAATTTTTATATTGTAAATGCATACGAAGAGCGAGTAAGGAGTTGGAGATATACATCAATCACTTAACTCTCAATCCTAAACTACTTGAGTTGAAGTTCACTATATTATGAATCTTTTACATTTCATTCCACTCTCCTTTTTAGTCTGTCAAAAAGAATAACATATTTTTATATTTGAAAACAATTTTTGATTTTCAAAGTTTCAATTTTACCTTAATGAGATTTATAGCTACACAAATATGGTTCGTTTTAGACACAACTTTTAAAAGGTTTTATTTCTTTTTTTAACTCGGTACCCAATCAAACATAATACAACAACAGCAACCCAGTAAAATTCAACAACAACAATCAAACATATATTCATATAATGAAAAAGGAAAAACGAATTAGATTGAAAATATACCTTCGAAGCCAATTGAGCAAAGCTTCCCAAAGACCCATGGCTAACGCGAGGGGTCAAAAACGAGAGCGAGAGAGATCTGTAAAAATGTCAATATAGCTGATCTCTCTCTCCCTCTCTCTCTCTCTCTCACACACACACACAATGTTGCTGTCGATTTTTCTTTGTTCAATTGAACCTTTGGGAAATTTTACTAAATATGAGAATTGTACATAGGGGATGGAATCAGATGATTATGATAGAAGATAAAGCGAGAGTCACGGATTTGCCCTTTGAATAACATGAATTTACGGGACAGCCACTACGATTGTTAAATGTATTTCGCTGTAGGTGTGAGACAATCCAACTGGCTAATGAGAATTTGATTTCGATGGGTGGGTGAATTACCAAAATTATTGGGCGGGCCCCCTATTCTTTGATTTTTGTCCTGCATTTTGATTGGTCTTCAATAGAATAATTGTTTTTTCTTTTTTTAAACGAGAAAACTACAAGAATAACCACAAATAGGTGAACTTACCAACAATTAGCCGTTAAATCATACTAATAAAAATAACCATAAAAAGTTAGCAATGATATACAATATTCAAAAAACCTAGGCAAAAGAAAAAAAAATTAATGTGTATGATTAAAAATCGTCGAAAATACATAACTAACGCAATATACAAAATTCCAAAGAGACTGGAGGTGATTTTGATTGATGAGTCAAAATTTATTATTAACGATATACAACAACAATAATAAATTTAGTGAAATCTCACAAGTGGGGTTTGGGGAGGGCAGTGTGTACGCAAATCTTACCCCTAACTTATGAAGAGAAAAGTTGTTTCCGAAAGACCCTTGGCTCAAGAACAGTAAAAATTAAGAAATAGAGAAACAATAGCAACAACAATCTAATAAGACAATTGAAGCAAATAATATAGCGAGTCCTGATAAAGATACGAAATTACAAAAATAGTGTCAATCCTACCGATAATGATGACACACCGTGGTACGACATGGGAGTAGGAATAGGAAAATACCCGACAAGTACTACTACTGGTGGTAAGACAAGGCGAAATTCTAGACTGACTATCAACCCACCACCCTAATTCTCGACCTTCATGCCTTTCTATCAGGGTCATGTCCTCGATAAGATGGAGTAGAGTCATGTGCTGCCTAATCACCTCACCCCAGTTCTTCTTAGGTCTCCCTCTACTACTCCTCAGACTCGCCAGGGGAAACCTCTCGCACCTCCTAATTGGGGCATCAGAGTCTCTCCTCTTCACATGACCGAACCATCTCAGCCTCGATTTTCGTAACTTATCTTTCACAAGAGCTATACCCAATTTGTCCCTAATATATTATTCCTAATCTTATTAATGATATACAATATTCAAAAAAATTAGGTAAAAATAATTTTTTCAATAGTTATGGTTGAAATTCCTTGAAAACACGTAGATGAAACAATATATAGCATTTCAGAAAGATTGGTGGTGACTTGGATTAGTTTAGAGTGAAATTTCTTAGCCAAGCTTGAGTTTATAAATTTTTTTACAACGTTTGTATCTCATACATATGTATACATAAATATATATATAGGATATACAAAAGATACACATTTAATATATATGAAATACACATCTAAGCTGTCACTTGACTTAAGAAGCGGATTTTTTCTTCTCCTTTTAATAATATATAGTAAATAGCCAATAATGTATATTTTAGGTATATTAATGTATAATATACATATACTAAATAGTTTTTATACATTTGAATAACAAATTATAAATTATTTTTGGGCTGACCAATCAAATATGTAACTTGCCCAAATTCTTGGTTTAATTTAGCATTATAGTAATAAATTAATATGAATTGGCGTAAACACCCGTTGTTATTTTATTTATTTATTTATTTTTTTGACTTTTTCCCACGCTTTCCGGCAATCACAATTACGGGAATGTACTAATGTGGAAAACTTTTTCATTTTTAGTGTAAAAAGTTTAGAGAAATTGCTGAAAGTAGGGGGCCGACAGAGGAACTTTGGTCTGAAGTTTCCTTCGTCATCATCATCATTATTATCCTCAAACATCCAACAAAAACACTTGTACTCAACCTCCCTTTCTTCTCTTTGTTTATGGTACAAGAATTCACTGGAATAATTAACCCAAAATTGGGTTCTTTTGGAATCCTGTAGCTTATTTTGTGAAAACTCTATACAGAAATGAAATACTCCAAAATGGGTTCTTATATCACTAGATGTTTTTGTGAAATTCATATATAAAAATAAATACCCAAAAGGGATTCTTGAGGACTTGATGATTAGTTTAACTTTTGCTCAGCAGAGTAAAGATTGTTGTTTGAGCTGACACGAGCATTTACCGCACAAACATATGTCGAGAAGTTTTCTTCAATCCATAACAAGGTTGTGTTCAGGTAAGCTCCTTTTTTTTAGTTGTATATACAACTCTTAACTATTACAATTTCCATCACTCCCCTTTTCCCCTTCATTGTTTGTTTGTATCATCCCTTTTTTTTCCTGACAAAAAATAATTTGCTTTGTCTGCCTTAATCATTTTCTTGGAGTTTGTTTGGCTCATATTTTAAGGACGTTGGTTTCTCAATGGTGTTTATTGTGGATTTATGTAATAACCATTTGGCCGGCTTAGTTTGTCTGCACCTGGAAAAATACCTGGTATCTTCACAGTGGCGGACGCACATTGTGGCAAGCCGGTTCCACTGAACCCGCTTCATCAAAAAATAATAGTGTATACGTATAAATTACGATTAAAACTACATAAATTTTGTATAAATATTTTATTTAAACCCACCTAACAACTACTATTTTACGACTAAAGTGATGTAATTCTAAGATTGAAACCTCTTGCACAAAATCCTAGGTCCACCACTGACAATGGACTTTGCATATAAGGGTTTAGGTAGATGAGAGGAAATCACCGAACTTTTTTTTGTCCATCGGGGTTTATATCCTGGTCTGCTGTGGTGTTTATGGCGGATCTTCAGCTGAAGAATATTGCTTTTCCATGGTCTCTGCTGAAATTTTTGTTTTCAGATTAAAGATAGTTGTGATATACAGGCATCAAAATTGCATATTTGAGATGATATTTGTCACGACCCATTTTACCATAATAGGTCATGATGGCGCCTAACACCATTGTCAGGCCAGCCGATGCGGAAATGTGATTAAGTTCTCATTTTACCTTAGCCAATAAACAGTTATACTAGGTATTCAAATATAAAAGATAAGACCAGTAAAGAGCATAAAGCGCTAAAATGGCAGTACAACCCCAAAATGAATGTCTACTACCGTGTGTGCCAGAACCTGGTATCACAAGCTACGGGCGACTAGTAGAATATACACAAAACAATAATACACTATCCTACTGTCTGAATCAGGATAGACAGAAACAAAAGTACAAGAAAGGACTTCTTCAGCTGCGGATCAGCACGAGAGAGAAAATTGCTCACCGTAGAAATCCCCAAGCGTGCTCACTGCTGCGCACCAGGAAAATGCCCAGATCCACCTGCCTCAAAGCCTGTACATTTAAGTACAGAAGCGTAGCATGAGTACATAAACCACATGTACTCAGTAAGTATCCCGTCTAATCTCGAAGAAGTAGAGACGAGAGGTCGACTTGATACTTACTAAGGTCAAGATAATATAATATAATAAAGTGATATATACAGCATGAAGGATTTGTAATAACACAAGTTTAATAGATGAGCCATATTCATGTTCTTGTCATAATTAAATTACCCGTTTTCCCTTTTCATAACAAATGTGTGATCACGTCATAACTACATGTAAGCATATAAATCATGCACAAACATGCCGAGGTCGATGGCCCGCTCTAACAGAAAATAAATTGTGCACTGCCGAGGATCGAGCGGCACGAACCGTAGATGCATCTATTATCATCGAGGCGATCGGCCCGATCCATAATCATCAAGAACATATCAAGAAAAGCACATAAGGCTCAATTATATACAAGGGAACTCCTACCAAGGCTCAACAACTCATACGTTCACTTTTCATTCCCTCAAGTCTCTAGCAAGTAAAAATGATCATATTGGCAATTTAAATAAGAGATATTCCCCCAATTAGACATGACATGGGTCCTAAACTACTCGAACAATTATCATATAGTAGCTACGCACAGACTCTCGTCACCTAGTACGTACATAGCCCCCGCATTTAGCAACAATTACTCATTTACAATCCTAGGAGGACAATTCCCTCTTACAAGGTTAGAAAGGAGACTCACCTCGCTCCAAAGTGCACTCCCAATGTCCAAGATCGAGCCCAAGTCCTTAATTCGAAGCCGGACAATCCCAAACTAATCAAACGAAGTAAGAACTAGTAAATAAAGGCTTATAAGGTTGAATTCTAGCTATTTAAGCAATTTCCTAACCATTAACACAAATTTCCTAAATTCCGACCCCGGGCCCACGCGCCCGGATTTCGAGATTTTTCGAAGGAAGTTGTTCTCTATCACCTAAGGATCACAAATATATAATTCCTAGTTCGTTACATGGCAAATTATGTGATAAAACCTTAGTTTTCATTAAACCCTAGGTCTAGCTCAAATTCCTTGATTTTACCTAATTTTTAGTGTTAAATCTACCTAATGTTTATGTACTTGAACTAAGAATGAGTGGGGATTACTTACCTTGCAATACTATGTTGAAACCCCCTCTTTGGAATCACCAAAATCGCCTAAGTGTTAGAGAGAAATGTGGAAGAAATGAGCTTGAGCTCGTATTAAATGAGCTTTCTGCCCCCAGCGATTTTCGCTTCTGCGGAGGAAATCCCGCTTCTGCGGGAGTGAGCCGCTTTTGCGGAAAAACCAAGGGGGCCTGGGCCGCTTCTGCGATCTAAACCCCGCTTCTGTGAGGCCGCTTAAGCGGAAAGGCCGCCGCTTCTGTGGTTCTGGGTCTAGGCGGATGGACCGCTTCTGCAGTCAGGGGTCCGCTCCTGCGGTTTCCCCTGGGCCTGGGCCTGGCCCCTTCCACTTCTGCGTTAAAACGACCGCTTCTGCGGTCTCGCTTCTGCGGTCCAAGAGCCGCAGAAGCGGTTATGACAGAAGCAGCAGTTAAGGTTTTCCCTAAGTTCCCAACTTCACTCGAACCTCGACCATTTGACGCTCGGGGCTCCCGAATCCCGCCCGAACATACCGACAAGTCTGGAATCACGAGGCGGGCCTACTCGAACCCTCGAAATACTCAAAACAACGCTAAATTGAGGAATCAAACCCCAAAACCCAATATTTCAAATCATTGAACTTCAAGTTCTAAACTTTCCTCCAACGGGTCAAAACGCCCTTAAACTACTCGGATTGACACCAAATTTTACGGGTAAGTCTTAACTAATATTTCGGACTTGTACCAAGTTTCGGAATCGAAATCCGAACCCGATACCTAGGAAAATAATGATTTCTTAGTTTATTTAAATCTTTGAAACTTAAACTTAACAATTTTACATAAAAATTCATTACTCGGGCTAGGTACCTCGGAATTCGATTCCGGACATACGCCCAGGTCCCATATTTTCCCACGGACCCTCAGAAATTGTCAAATCACGATTCCGGGTCCGTTTCCCCAAAATGTTGACCGAAGTCAAACTTGGCTTTTTTAAAGAAACTTAAAGAAGCAACTAGGCTTATTCTTGCTCAAAACTCTTCTAACTTCCGAACCACCCGTCCCCGCAAGTCATAGATTAGTTAAAGTAAGTGCAGAAAGTATTATTTAAGGGAACGGGGTTCGAAAATGCAAAACGACCAGTCGGGTCGTTACAATATTCTTGGTTAGTGTAATATTTATCTAAAAAAATTGGTTAGTGTAATGCTTGACATGAATTTATTCCAATCCATTAAGATAGGGTTGATTTTGGTAATTTTCTCATCTGGTTATCGTTTGCTCCAAAGATGTCATTAGCTGTTGCGACAAAATTGGATCGAAAAATATAAACTTGGAGGCTGTTTATGTATAGATCAACTCTTGAACTAAAGGGACCATTTAGGTCAAGAACTCATTGATTACACTTGTATGTAGTGTTTTAAATGTCTCATCAGTTAAATTCTTATGGACTTCAGGACACTCGATTCACCTTCTCATTTTTCTAGCTGTTCTCTTTTTTATTCATACAAGTTTTGCACTTTCATATATGATAAACTAGTAATGTTTACCTAGAGAGAGATATAATGTATAGAGATGTGTCCTTACATTCATGAGCATATGCCTGTTGTCTCAATTATACGCCATATATATCTTTTGTGGTTGTGACTTTAGCTTGGATTTCCGTAGCTCTCATTTTCTTAACTGCAGAATTTTGTTGATAAAAAGGGTACATCGTGAGGGTCAAGACCAAATCCAGGAAATCAACCTTTTTACGTTGCAATGCAGGGGGCAGATTGTTTCCAATTGTCGTATGGAGCCTAGTAGGGTGCCTTCTTTTACTTCAGCTGTGCTCCTTTACTTATCAAAGAAATGTGCAAAGCGGCGGGACTCACTTAAGTATAAGCCAGCAGACACAGTTTCGGGAGCTTGAAGAGGTCGAGAAGGAGAATATACAGCTTCCACCACCCAGGAAGCGATCCCCACGTGCTGCCAAACGGAAGCCTAAAAGGCCAACTACCTTGATTGATGAATTCCTTGACGAGTCTTCCCAGCTAAGGCATGTGTTTTTCCCTGGTCAAAGAACTGTTGTGGATCCTAGGAAGAATTACGGGAATGATACCTATTACTACCGGCCAGGAAGAATGTGGTTGGATACTGAGGGAAACCCTATACAAGCTCATGGGGGAGGCATTCTTTATGATTCAAGGACAAAAATGTATTATTGGTATGGAGAGTATAAAGACGGCCCCACTTACCATGCTCACAAAAAAGGAGCAGCAAGGGTAAGTTTCAGAATGGTGCATGGTTATAGGTTAATCAGTTTATATTAGTTAATGCCAATTTTCCGTGTTTTCCAGAACTTCAATTCTACTTCTTGTTCCCTAGGCCCTTCTCCTCTCTCTTCTCTTATATTGTATGTGCTTGAATAAACGATACTGAAAATGAGAACAAAAGAAGACCTTCAGCCATTCTAAGAGCACTCTTGAAACAGAAACCATCATGGCTTTGTCTTGCTCGTGTTCTTCCTTAGACAGTAACTAAAATATTCAGTTACGTCGCCGCATTCTGTCCTAGAGCTCATATGGTCCTTTCCTCCATTATGTTGGTTAATGATTCATCGGCATATTTATGACTTCCTTTCCTCCGTTTTCTATAAGTTTATGATCCATTAGTGTGCTTTATGAAAAAATATGACAATTATGCAGTAAATAGTATTCTTTGGGATAAGATTATCATCTATTGGTTCTCCCTATTCTATTATCAGTCTGAACGCGCTTTTAGTTGATTCCATCTGTTGATGAACTTACACTCATGAAAGCTGTGCAATAGATACACCGAGCCACCTTTTAGATTGTCGAGCATGTTTCTTATCTTTTAGATGTCAGCAGCTTGATGGCCTTTTATGCTCTTTATGGGTATTTTGAAGCAATGACAGTGCTCTGTGAAAAGAAAAATGTATTTGCTTCTCCAAAATTGACAGGGTAAACTGAATAGCAAAGAAAAAGATGATAGACTGAATGAGAATGAAAAGACATGGAGGCATTTTAGTATCTCGGTCAGACAGGATGATAGATGGAATATGAAGAGATGAAAAGAAAAGGAGAAATGGCAGAACAGAGTGAATAGGGAGAGAGATTTATGTGTCTAGGATCCCATGGTCTATGATATCAGTATCCTGATCAAATAAAATCATCGTAGAAGAAGAGATTATTTGCTGTCTGTCCCTGAAAATCTTAAACCGAACATTATTCCAGTCCTTTTAACTGCTGAAATTTAAGAGAAGTAACAACTGAGTTTGGAAGATAGGTTTATTGCCTCTTTGCCTGATCGATTTTACCCTACGAATTCGTGAGTTGTAAACTATGGTTGGAGATGGATTTTTTCTCAAAAATCCCCCCCTATTGTTGCGGTGTCTTACAATTTCGGTCTGGTAATACCGAGGAAAAACATTACAGAAGTTCTTGCCTATGAAGATAGAGGTACAGCACCTTATAGGCAGAAATAAAGGAACATGTAGAGTTTTGTGTTTAGGTTGTACATTATCTTATTTTTCATGCTAAAATGAGATAACTTGCTAATCCAAACGTATGCATTCTTGTTATGCCAGTTAGGTACTTTAGGAATCATTGGCAGGCAGGATATGAGCATTGGAAGGTGTGTTTGGGAATCTCAGATATTGTAGAGATATAGTTCTCAGGCAACTGTGACAAATAAGAAACATGACTTAGATGTTACTTTTGATCATGATTAAACTAGATTTTCTGATGTCGACCAAAACTTCCTGATCTTCTTATCCTCAAATACTGTTGAATCAGGTAGGTACTGGGAATTCATTAGTTCCTTCAAAAATGATGTATTTTCCATTATCTGATATTGGTGGTTGTATCAGCTTTTTTGACTAAGGCCAAATATTTTTTCTTTGTCGACAATCAGTTGTGCATTAACATTTGCAGCTTTTCATCTCCGTGCTTTTGTCTTTCAGGTTGATGTCATTGGTGTCAGTTGCTATTCATCAAAAGATTTGTGGACATGGAAAAATGAAGGCATTGTTTTAGCAGCTGAAGAAAAAAATGAGACACATGATCTACACAAATCGAATGTGCTAGAGAGGCCTAAAGTGATTTACAATGAGAAGACAGGTAACTATGTAATGTGGATGCATATTGATGATGCGAACTACACTAAAGCTTCTGTAGGTGTTGCCGTTAGTGACTTCCCCACTGGCCCCTTCAATTATTTGTATAGCAAACGACCTCATGGATATGATAGTAGGGACATGACACTCTTCAAAGATGATGATGGCGTTGCATATCTTGTCTACTCGTCGGACAAAAACAGTGAGCTTCATATTGGTCCACTTAACAAAGATTATGTAGATGTAACTGAGACCGTGAGAAGGATTCTTGCCGGACAACACAGGGAAGCACCTGCTCTATTTAAGCACCAGGGAACATATTACATGATCACATCCGGATGCACTAGTTGGTCTCCAAATGAGGCCCTGGCTCATACATCCGAATCGATTATGGGGCCATGGGAGACCATTGGAAACCCATGCATTGGCGGGAACAAGATTTTTCGACTAACTACTTTCTTTGCTCAGAGTACATTTGTGCTTCCGTTGTCTGGACTACCTGGTCTCTTTATTTTTATGGCTGATAGGTGGAATCGGGCTGACTTGAGGGATTCGAGGTACGTGTGGTTACCATTAACAGTGGGCAGGCCGTTAGACCGTCCTATAGAGTATAATTTTGGATTCCCTTTGTGGTCTAGAGTGTCAATATATTGGCATAAGAAATGGAGACTTCCTTATAGGAGGTGAAAAATGTAAATAGGGTTTTTACATTCTGAATTCTTTGTAAAATATGTTTTCTTTTCTTTGTTGTGTTTTTTTAGTATTCTTTCACAGCATGTATTATAGTTATTAGTTATTACTGTTGATTTTTGAAAGATCATTATAGGTGTATATTTGTAGAAGTTTGAGCTGCTGGACCCAATATTCCATTCTATGTAAGATACAATGTAATTTCTTGAGCAAAAATCACTTTTTTCTGAGTGAAACTAGCTTTGGCTTTTGTTTGCAATTTGATAATGTTATTCCCCTGCTGCCCCCTTAATCTCTTTTTACAATGTAGTTTTTGTAAATTGTCAATGTAGAGACTTATATGTCAATAGAAAATCTAGAGATCTTCTAACGCTAGAGAAACTAAAATTTTATAATATCTGACTGAGACGAGCTTAATTGGAGTGACTTGAATTGTAAAAATACAAATAGCCGACCTAAACTTGCTTGGGATTGAAGTATAACTAATTAGATTGAAGCGTACTTACTGTTGCTTTTGTGCATTCTCAGTACAACTTCACTTGACTATATAGACTAATTAGGATGTGATGTTCAGAAATTTATCCTAACACTTTGGTTGCATCATGCATGAAGGTGAAGCGAAGGCTAAATGAGTGAGAGCAACAACGACAACAACAACAACTCAGTATAATCCCACAAGTGGGGTCTAGGGAGGGTAATATGTACGCAGACCTTACCGAAGTTGTTTCTAGGAGACCCTTGGCTCAAGAAAGCAAATTGAGTGAGAGCACAATGATTAATTTTTGTTAATGGACTATGTGTCATTTGCTTCATGGCTTGTTACAATTGAAAGTATATACTAAGTATTAAAAAAAAAAAAAAAGATATTTCTAAACAATGGTAATTGCCGATTACTGAACAAGAGAACCTTAATCTATCAGAAAACACAGGCAGAAAAAGAATATCCAAAGGAAAGAAGCTTAAGAAAAATAAATAGGGTAACTCAAGGAATGCCATTGCGAGGTACAGATAAAACCAGTCTTGATTTCTCTCTTCTTTTTGTTTTAAACTTTCATTTTTTATTTTTAAAGAATTTCTATACACTGTCATTTCTGATAAAACAAACAAAAAATAAATAAGCTCACTTCTATTTCAGTTTCCCTCTTTTTCAAATAGTAACACTTATCGATTCTGATTTTCTCAAACATTTTTTAACATTTTCGGTTAACAGAACAATCATTTATGGTATTTTTTAGAGCCCATTTGGCTTAACTGATTTATAATAGCTGATAAGCATTAGGTGCTGAAAAGTACTTTTAAGTGCTGAAGCTTATATAAAAAATAAGCAATTATGTGTTTGAATAAAAGTGCTGAAATAATAATAAGCAGCTGAAGAACTAAGTATACAAAGAATTTTGTTTTATAAAGAAATGTTTTAGGGGTAGAATAATAAATATTTTGGTCGAACTTAAAGTGCTTATAAGCTAAAATTTGATAAGCTGGGGAGAACAACTTATGGCTTTTTGCATATTTTTGACTTATAAGCTAAAATTTAATTTTACCAAACGCGTAGATAAGCCAAAAAGTGCTTATAAGCTGGTTTGACCAGCTTATAAGCTTAGCCAAACACCCTCTTAGTACTCCTTGTAATCCACTCTTTCATTTTTTGTTTGTTCCAAAAAGATAGTGATATATTTATATTAGAAGATCTTTCATTTTAATTTTTTTATTTACTTTAATGACATATTTTTATAGCTTTATAAATGTTATGTCATGTTTAAGATCACAAATTTTAAAAACACATTTGATATGTGCTACCAGTCTTTTTTTTCTTTCTTAAGTTTTGCGCCTAGTTCAATATAAATGAAATGAAGAAAAAGTATTTTGGAAAAACTCAAGCTGACCCGTTTGTCCATGGACTTTATTTCCTTTTTAAATTTTTTTTTTTCAAAAACGTGTTTGTCCATGAAATTTTGTAAGTTTTTGAAAAAATTTCAAAAATAATTTTTTCAAAAATTAAAAAGTGGTTTCGGACCACCTTTTCAAAATCTTGAGGTAAACTTTTTTTCTCAATCATTAAACTGCAATATTTTTATCAAGTGAAATGCATGTTCGAACATAATTTTAAATTACAAACACCATTTCTCAACTTAATTTCAAATACTAATTTTTTCAAATGTTACAAATTTTATATCCAAACGCCTACTAATTTTTTTAGTTTTGTACTTGCAAGCTAAAAAGTAACTTTTGTTACTACTTAAAAATACTTTTCTTCACAAAAAACTTCGTCAAATACCTTCATTTTCTAATAAATGTTTTTAAAAATAAAATATGCGATGTTGGCCTTTCATAAGTCTAGCCAAACACCTTCATCATGTATTAAACTAAAAGTAAATATTGATGTCAACTTTACATATTTAGCCAAACCGAAAAAAGTTTCAATTATTTGGTAAAAGAAAGTTTAGCTATGTTTCGACATAAACTAGGTTGAAATTTGAAAAAAGAATTTATGAACTTGTGTTGGAAAATAACTTTTGAAAGTTGATGTTGTGTATGGACATAAATTTTATTTGAAAAAGAGTTGAAGTTTTGTGAGTGTAAGAAAGATTTTCACCCAAAAATTGTCATAAACCAGTGATATATTTATATTGGACGCTCTTTCACTTTAAATTTTTAATTTTACTTTACTGACTCAGTTTTATAGCTATAAAAATATCATATGATGTTTAAGATCACAAGTTTTAAAAATACTTTTGGAATATACTAAAAATCTTTCTTTCTTTCTTAAGTGTTGTGGCTAGTCCAATATATAGCCCGTTTGGCCAAGCTGCAAAAATCAACTTATTTTGAGAAGCACTTTTTTTCAAAAGTATTTTTCTCAAAAGTACTTTTGGGGAAAACCAGTTTGTGTTTGGCTAATTAGTTTGAAAAATACTTCTGAGCAGCAATTAGTGTTTGACCAAGCTGTTAAAAACTGCTTCTAAGTGTATTTTTCTCAAAAGTGCTTCTCAAAAAAGTGCTTTTGGAGATAAACTATTTTTTTCTGCTTCTCCAAAACTGCTTCTGTTTCTCCTCAAAAACACTTTTTTTCCTTCCAGAAGCTTGGCCAAACACCTCAATTTTTGGCCAAAAATACTTTTGGCAAAAAAAAAGCACTTTTGACCAAAAATAAGCTTGGCCAAACATGCTAATAAAATGAGACGAGGGAAAAGTTTTTTGGGGAGACTAAATTTTTAGTTTCTGCATGCGATCTAAAAAAATAACTTTTGCTACTACCCAGAACACTTTTTTTTTCCACAAAAAATGTGGTCAAACACCTTCATTTTCTAATAAATATATTTTTACAATAAAGTATGCACTTTTGGCCTTTCATAAGTCTAGCAAACACCTTCCTGATGTATATAATAAAAATTGATGTTAACTTTACATGTTTAGCCAAACCGAAAAATGTTTCAAGAATGCTAGGTAAAAGACAGCTTAGCTAGCTTTTTGATATAGATGTCACGACCTAATTTCTTCCATAGGTCGTCATGGCGCCCAACGTTACTGCTAGGCAAGCCAACATTGAACTAACCTTGTGATCTTGTCTTTTAGAAATTTAACATAGTTGATTTTTTATTATTCCGAAATCAAGAAGTGAATAAGTTAGTAAAGTGAGAAAGTAAATAATTTTAAAAGCAATGGGATGAGGTAATTACTCGAAAATCAACAAGTGTCTATTAGCATAAATCTCCAAGACAAGTGTATGAGCTACTAGTAGAATATACAAAATAATATTACACTAATGTCTGAAGTGAAATAGACAGAAAATAAAGCAAAAGAAAGACTTCAGTTGCTGCAGAACGGGCTCGTAGGGCAGCTCACCGCAGAGTCTCGTAGCAATAAAGGATGCGCGCTGGACTGAGATCCAGATGCACATGCCTCAGATCCTGCACATTTAGTGCAGAAATATAGCGTGAGTACACAAACCACTCATACCCAGTAAGTGTCTAGTCTAACCTCGAAGAAGTAGTGACGAGGGGTCAACTTCAACACTAACTATGGGCTAACAATAAAATACTGACATTATAACTAAGCATGGACTATATAAATACAACTGAAAACTCAATAACAAGAATAAATGAACAATTCTTTCACTAATAGTAAATCCCAAATTCATTTTCATCATTTAATAAATTAATCTCTCAAGCCAATGAAACAATATCAATTAAGATTAGGCTCTAAGAGTTATATACGCACAATGATGCTAAGGTTGTACGGTCCGATCCAACATACGAATATATAAATTGTGCACTGCCGAGAATCAAACGTCACAAACTATAGATGCATCTATTCTGTTACCGAGGCATTCAGCCCGCTCCACAAGAAGAGAACATAATTTATAAACAACCGATTCAAAGATTATTAACAGGCTAGTATTTAAGGAAATATCAATTCTCATTAATGGTCCAGTAACATGTCCAAAACTCAAGTAAATGAAATTCGACCTTTAACAATTACTTTATTAAGTTCCCATATGATTTAGACATTTAAATTTGCAAGTAGGGTGCAAATATCATAAGTATCACATTATTTGGGTCCTAACTACCGGACATATGTATAATTTGTAGCTACGTATGGACTCTCGTCACCTCGTGCGCACGTAGCCCCCACAAATAGGAGATCATATTAAATTAGTTCACTTATGGGTTAATTCCCTCTTACAAGGTTAGAAAAGAGACTTAGCTCGTCTTAAACCTTACTTTCCGATCCACAATTGTGCTTAAACCCTCAATTCGGTGCCCAACGACTCGAAATTAGTTAAATATTATATAAAATAGTCAATACATGTTCAAAAGTTCATATCCTAATTATTAAAGTGATTTCCCAACCCTAATTGAAGAGTTCCTAAAATTCACATCCGGAGCCACGTGCTCGAACTCCGGAAATTTTCGAAGAAAGTTATTACCCATAACCTCGTGAACTCAAATATATGATTTTACTAAATTCCATAACTATTTTCGTGGTTAAATCTCATTTTTACCAAAATCCTAGTTTTTTCATCTAAACCCATGATTTCATAAATTTTACATATTAAGTCTACCCATAATCTATGTATTTAACTCACGTTGTGTATGCAAGACGATAGAAGAGTTCGCTCTGCCGCGTAAGATCCTCGAATCAACCATGACTACCATAATTAGGAGGGAGAAAGAGCTTTTCCAAAGGAAACTTTTGGGGTTGGGAGCCGCTCTCTTCCTTCTGATGATGACAAGTTTTTATTCAACAAGTGAGTATCTTGACAGCTTCAATCATTTGATAACCCTCAAAATCTTCCATCTTTGGTTCAAATCGAATTTCAAATGGAAGAAATTCGAAAATATTTACAGCCAGATAGATCGCAACAACACAACTTCCTATATCTACTTACTTTACTCAAAGTGTTAGGTGAAATCCCCTCTCTAAGGCTCCAAGAATCCCCCAAGCAATGAAATAAATGAGCTCAAAATGCCTAAGTCCCGCATTAAATTGGGTTCTGCCTTCTGCGATTTTCGCATCTGCAGAGGTTTGGCCAAGCTTCTGCGGCTCCACATCTATGGAAAGGACCTCGTAGATGTGGTCCTCTCCTCAGTTGGCCCCCTCGCTTCAGATACCAGTGGCTCACTTCTGCGAGACCGCTCATGTGGCACGTGCGCCGCACCTGCGACCTTATTCCGCTCCTGCAATGACCTCCTCCGCACCTGTGTCTTCGCAGGTGTGGTACCTCGCCCGCTTCTGTGGTTACTGGGCAACCCATATTGGGCTGCTTCTGTGGTCAAGGGCTCGCACCTGCAGCTGGCCAAGAACATGTATAATTACACCAGAAGTTGGAAGCTTCAGTTGCTACTCCAAGTCCAAACTTGGTTCGAGTTCCCGGGGCCCTGCCCGAATATGCCAACAAGTTTGAAATCATAAAACGGACTCGCTTGCACCCTCGGACGCATAAAACATCAACAAAACTAAGAATCATACCCCAAACCAAATTGAATGAACTTAAAAACTTCAAGTTCTTCAAACTTACTGCTAACGCGCCAAAACGTACTTAAACTACTCCGAATGCCACCAAAATTTTCGTGCAAGTCTTAAATCACCATATGGAACTATTCCTAGGCTTGGAATCCCAATTTAACCTCGATAACACCAAAACCTACTCCAAACCAAATTTAAAAAACTTTAAAACCTTCAAAGAGCCAACTTTTACTATTAGGCGCTGAAACGCTCCCGGATCATCCAAAACTCGATCTGACGATACGCCTGAATCCCAAATCATCATACGAACCTATTGGAACCATCAAATCTTAATCCTGAGGCCGTTTACTCAAAATGTTAACCAAAGTCAAACTTAGCCCTTTTTGCCAACCTTAAGAATCAAGTGTTCCGATTTCAACCCGAACACTTTCAAATCCAGCACTAACCATTCCCGCTAGCCATAAAACAGTAAGAGCATATATGTTGAGTTTTATTTAGGGGAACATGGTTCTAAAAAGAAAAATAACCGGTCGGGTCGTTACATTCTCCACCTCTTAAACAAATGTTCGTCCTCGAATAGGTCTAGAATCATACTTGGAGTGCTGAATAACTGTGGATATCTGCTCCGCATGTCCTCTTCGGCCTCCAAGTCACCTTCTCGACTGGTTGGACCCTCCACTAAACTTGCACCACCGAGATCTTCGTGGACCTCAACTGGCGAACCTTCTTGTCAACTGGATCCTCCTCATAACACATGCTCTTATCTAGTTGAACCGTGCGGAAGTCTAGCATATGTGACCTGTCAGCATGATACCTCCAGATCATAGACACGTGGAAAATCTGATGAACTCCCAATAGACTGGGAGGCAAAGCAAGCTCTTAAACAACCTCCCCAACTCGTCTCAACACCTAAAATAAGCCTATAAACCTTGGGCTCAACTTGCCCTTTTTCCTGAACCTCATGATCCCCTTCATCGGCGAGACTTTCAAGAGAACCTTCTCGCCCCCCATAAATGATAAATCATGCACGCACCTTCTAATCCGCGTAACTCTTCTATCTGGACTGTGCTATGCATAGTCGCTCCTGAATCAACTTTACTTTTTCCAATGCATCCTTCGCCAAACCAGTGCCATATAACCTAGCCTCACCGAGGTCAAACTATCCGATGGGAGAACGGCATCGTCGACCATATAAAGCCTCAAATGGACCCATCTCTATGTTGGATTGATAATTGTTATTGTAAGAAAACCCGATAAAAGGCAAGAATCGATCCCACTACCCTCCAAAGTTAATCACGTATGCTCTAAGCATGTCCTCTAAGATCTGAACTGTCTGCTCCGTCTGCCCGTCGGTCTATGGATGAAAGGCTATGCTAAGATCTACCCGGGTCCCCAACTCACTCTGCACTACTTTCCAGAAATGCAAAGTGAACTAAGGGCCCCTGTATGATATGATGGAAATAGGCACACCATGCAACCGAGCTATCTCTTGAATATAAATCTGCTCCAACCTTTATTGAAGTATACGTAGTCATAATCAGAATGAAGTGTGCCAACTTGGTCAACCCGTCGACGATAACCCAAACTCCATCAAACTTCCGCATGGTCCACGACAATCCAACAACGAATTCCATAGTAATGCGCTCCCATTTCCACTCAGGTATAGTCATCTGCTGGAATAGGCCACCTGGCCTCTGGTGTTCATACTTAACCTGCTGCTAATTTAGACACCTCATAACATACTCAAATATATCCTTCTTCATCCACCGCCACCAATAATACTGCCTCAGGTGGCGATATATCTTCGTGGCACCTGGATGAATAAAATACCGAGAACTGTGTGCCTCATCTAGAATTCTCTCCCTCAAGCCATCGATGTTAGGAACACATAGGAGACCTTGAAGTTGTAGAACACTATCCTCGCCGATAGTAACCTCTTTGGCACCACCCTTTAGTACCGTCTCTTTAAGAAATAACAAGTGCAGATCATCAAATTGTCGAGCCTTGATCTGATCCAAAAGTGAAGACTGGGAAACGACGCATGCGGGAACTTGGTTGGGCCCTGAAATATCCAAACTCACAAGTCTATTGGCCAAGTATTGAATGTCCAAAGATAGTGGTCTCTCTTCTACTGAAATAAATGTCAAGCTACCCATACTCTCAGTCTTTCGGCTCAAGGCATCCGCAACTACATCCGCAACTCTCTTCTGCTAGTGGCCTTTTCATAGTCCTTTAGTAACCCAAGTCACCTGCGATGCCTCAAATTGAGATCCTTTGCTTGAAAAAATCCTACAAGCTGTGATAATCAGTGTAAACCTCACAGGACACCCCATAAATATAATGCCTCAGAGCATGAACGTAAGCAACTAACTCCAAATTGTGTACAAGATAATTCTTCTCATGGGGCTTTAGCTGACGTGAAGCATATGTAATAAATCCTCGTGCATCAATACACAACCTAAGACAATACGTGAAGCATCGCAATACACAGTATACATTCACGAACCAGAAGGCAACACTAGAACTGGTGTAGTAGTCAAAGCTGTCTTGAGATTTTGGAAGCTTGCTTGACAATCATCGGACCAATGGAATGGAGCACCCTTCTGGGTCAATCTAGTCAAAGGTGATGCAATAGATGAGAAGCCCTCCACAAATCGGCGGTAATAACCTGCTAACCCCAAGAAGCTCCTGATCTCAGTCGCCGAAATAGGAATAGGTCAACTCTGAACTGCCTCAATCTTCTTAGGATCCACCTTAATACCCTCGCTTGATATAACATGCCCCAAGAAGGCTACATAATCTAGCCAAAACTCACACTTGGAGAGCTTAGCATATAGCTTCTATTCCCTTAAGGTCTGAAGCACCACTCTCAAATGTTGCTCGTGCTCTTCCATGCTACGCGAGTAGATCAAAATGTCATCAATGAAGACAACGAAAAACGACTCAATATATGGCTTGAACACCCAGTTCATCAAATCCATAAACGCTGATAGGGCTTAGTCAAACTGAAAGACATTACCAGAAACTCATAATGGCCATATCTAGTCAGGAAAGCAGTTTTCAGTACATCCGAATCCCAAATCTTCAACTGATGGTACCCTGATCCTAAGTTAATCTTAGAGAACACCCTAGCACCCTGCAACTTGTCAAATAAATCATCAATCAGTGGGTACTTGTTCTTAATAGTAACTTTGTTCCTCTGGCGATAATCAATGCACATCTACATAATCTCATCTTTCTTCTTCACAAATAACACTGGTGCACCCCAAGGTGACACACTTGGCCTGATGAACCCCTTTGCTAGCAACTCCTAAAGATGTTCATTCAACTTCTTTAACTCTTTTGGAGCCATATGATACAGTGGGATAGATATAGGCTGGGTACCTGGAGACAAATCAATGCAGAAATCGATATCACAATCTGGTGGCATGCTTGAAAAATTAGAAGGAAACACACCGAAGAACTCCCGGACTACGGGCACTGAATCAATCACCGGAGTCTCTGCAGTAGTATCCCAAACATAATCTAGATAAGCCTAACAACCCTTCTCGACCAGGTTTCGAGCCTTCATAAAAGAGATAACCCGACTAGATACATTGATAGATAAACCCTACCACTCCAATCTAGGAAACTCTGGCATCGCCAAGGTAATAGTCTTGGCATGGCAATCGAGGATGGCATGGTATGGAGATAACCAGTACATGCCGGGATGACCTCAAAGTCAGTCATATCAGATAGTAAAAGATCTGCTCTAGTCTCATAACCATAGAATGTAATAATGCAGGACCTATATACCCGATCCACAATAACATAATCGCCCACCAAAGTGAACACATAAACAAGACTACCCAAAGACTCACGAGGAACATCCAGGAAATGAGAAAATAGTGATGACACATATGAATAGGTAGACCATGGATCAAATAATACCGAAGCATCCCTACCGCAAACAGAAATAGTACCTGTGATCACGGTATCTGAGGCCACTGCATCTGGTCTGGCCGGGAAAGCATATAATATAGCTAGAGTGCCACCTGCCTGGCCTCCATCTCTAAGACGGACCCTACCCATTTGCCATTCACCTCTGGGCAGCCAGACGGCTAATGCACAACTGGTGCTATAATCATAAACTAGGAATCTTACTGTACTACCTTGCCTTGCCTTAAAGCTTGGTGCAAAACCTCCACACGTGGCTGAAATCCCCGCACTCGAAACAACCTCTCGGTACGAAGGATTGTTAACCTGAAGTCTAACCCTGATGGCCTGAATACCCACTAGAGGAACCCTAAATAGCTGGTGGGCGGTAGGAACTCTTTGGCATGGCGCTTAAATAGAGTCGCACTAGAGCACCCCGAGGAGGCGGCGATGCTGGATATGTAGGTGTACTAAGTTGGCCTCTCCCAAACTGACCTCTACTCTCAAATGGAGCACCACTAAATCCTCCAAAATAATAAAACTACTTGTCCCGCAGCATCTACTCTCAGACCCACTGGCGATAACCCTCAACATCTAAGCTATCTCCACAACCAGCTGGTAACAAGTACCCATATCAACCACTCATGACATAGTGGCTTGAATACCGGAGTGCAACCCCGCAACAAACCTCAGTACTCTCTCCAACTTAGTAGGAAGTATCATAAGTGCATGGCGAGACAACTCAAAGAATCTCGCCTTGATATTTTAACTTCAATACCACACAAAGGGGGTGTGATTTATGTGGTGTCCAATTTTTCGCATGCACTAATTATAGAAAAACCAGGTTCTTCTAAGTGTTCCTTAACCTACTATTACTGAAATAGTAAATGTGGAAAGTAAAGAACACAAGTATTTTTTCGTGGAAAACACCTGGCTCAAAAGGTGAAAAACCCACGACTACTACTCAGAAGGATTTTCCCTAATACTTCACTAAATCATTAAGCCAAAACAACATTTACAAAACACTTTGTAAACCTCAGAATTAACTCTAATCCTATTGTGTCAACCAACCTCTAACTGTTACGACAACTTCAAGTTAACTCTAACTTGAATGCTCAAAAGAACTCTATACAATTGCTTCTAGATAAAGCTGAAATGTACAATTTGAAAACCATCTACTACTATGAAACTAGAATAAAAGAGAGACACATGGAACTGGTTCTTCTATATGGTTCATGTAGCTTTAGGTTCGCATACTTGAATCACACAATAATTTCTTGCAAAATGCCTTTCTATTTTACCCTCATCTCACGTTTAACTTCAGCTTTTATGCGTGTCTGTTGTCACACCTCCTTTTTTCTTTTTAACTACTACTTATCTACCGCTTATTAATACTACACCCCGGGAAGGGATATAATAATAAAAAGGGAAGGAGTTTTTCCAATTAAAGGACAGTCGGAACGGGATTTATTCATTAAATTTCAGAGTCGCCACTTGGGAAAATAATGGTGTCCCAAGTCACCGGTTTAATCCCGAACCGAGGAAATTATGACTCTGTTACAGTCTGCGAATCAGAAATCCGGATAAGGAA
>MU758222.1:0-35423 GCA_026770625.1 Nicotiana glauca
TGATTGGCATATTAATTCCATATTTCGCCTTCTTCCTAAGATAGTAGAATATAATATTCAAGTGCTGCAAAAAAAGAGGAAGAAAATATGACTACCACTAACAATATGAATGAACTACTACAACAATAAAAATAAAAAGCAGTACACATACCGAACTAGAAAGCGGCCTGCCAGAATAGTTTAAGGTATGGAAAAACATCTTATTATCAATATGTTCAACTCCAAAGTCAAAACAAGGCTCTAGATTTTGATCAGCAGGTAAATACACTTCCCTGTTTCGTATAAAAGAAGATATGGATAAATATAACAACAAACATTAAGAAAAAATAAAAACAAAAGTACATGGAAACGAATACGCACTCTCCCAATTGCATGTTTGCTTCAACAAGGTTTGAGAAGGCAGTCGTAAGCTTAAAATTAACAGTCTCTGAAATATCATTTACAAATGGAAATCTTCCTTTGATAACCTTCGAGGATCCCCCAACTGCACTAACACCAGATTGCCAGTCATTCCTACACGGCGACTGTTTTACAGCTGCGGGGCGCTTTTTCCGTGTCAAAACTGCAGGAGTAGTTTCAACGTCTGTTTGTATCTGGACAATACTTCTTGATACCGACTGATCAGGTTTAGACTTATTTACAACATCAGTTGTCAGTTCATTTCCTGATTGATTTACACTATATCTCCCTCCTTGTGTAATGGCAGCAATTTGATCAAGTTGAGAATCAGTATATTCAAAATCAGAATCCAAGTGAAGATCACCCCCGTGTTGACATGGAGCTTAAATTAGAAAATGCTAGTGAATAAATAAATATACAAAGTTAAGAAATTTAGAAAAAAATAATGAAAAGTTATATATAGAAGACATTACCAGAAGGCAAATTCACATTACTGCCACCAACATCCACTTGACCAACACCATCAACCCGACATGCTGAACACATAAAAACATTATCAACATAACTACTTAAATAAAAAATAAAAAACTATCAAGAACCTATCATTTACATACTAACTACAGAATTAGTAATATCAACATCGTACCCTGTGGAGCAGTATTAGACTCAATAACAATATCTGCTCGTGTCTATACAGGGATTCCTGATGGAAGTGGAGCAGGACCCGACTTTTTAACATCATGAGATGACTGCTTATATGTAGCTTGTTGTGTAATGGCGGTGATTTGATCAATTGCAGATGCAGACAGATCAAAGTTAGAATCAAAGCCAAAATTATGCTCATTTACGAAGGGGGCTGAAAAAAGTTTTTTTAAAAAAAGGTTAGTCAATGCACAAATACATAAAGTTAAATAAATAAAAAAAGAATAAAAAAATTACATGCACAACATTTTACCAAAAGGCAAATCCTCATTAACTACGCCATTACTTGTTGTGACGTTCTTCACATTGACACCAGTGGCACATCCATCTTGACCAATCCCAGCAAAACCAGATACTAAACATATAAAAGTATAAGCAAGAGTACTATTTTCAAAAAATAACAGCAAAAATAAAATCAATCAAATCTGTGATTTACATACTAGAAGGTTCTTTGGGCGTGCTATCTCCAATAACTACAGGATCATTCCCAACGTGGCCACTTTCAAACTGGTCATAATCATTATGCATCTCACGAAAGTCAGGATCATTATACTGTTGCTTATGCTGAAAATGAGAAACTAACAATTTTAGTATTATGTATATTACAAGAATAATATGTGCACTAAAAGTAAAGAATGGAATAGTATCCTATAAGCATATATTGCATCTTTGAACATAATACTATAGCATTATATTATATAAAAGATGAATACCGCTGAATTTCCCTCTGGTTTCATTGACTTCATTGACTGCTTACCAATAGCTGCAAGCACCTCCTCAAACTTGTTCTCTACAAAAAGCTTCAAAGCTTGTAACTCCTTCATTACCTCAGCATTGGTAGGTTGGGAATCACCTCCAGTACTTTCAGGCATACTTTGTGTCTTTGGTAATTGAGTGCCAAAAACCTGAAAGCTATCGGGCTGGCTGGGCTGGCTGTCAGTGCACTCAACTTCAATTTCAAAGCTTAGATCACGCACATCAAATTGTTTCTTCTCATCATCAGTTGGGGTGATGTTCTTTAGCTGCAATTATTAAGCACACTAGTTAGAAATAGAAATGATAATAAAGTTTGGAAAGATAAAAGATCTCTATTTATATATGATACCAATATAGTATACATGTATACCAACAGAGTATATCACTGAACTGGGATATAGTATACATGATACCAATATAGTATACATGTATACCAACAGAGTATATCACTAAACTGGGATATTGCTACAACTGTGACTAAACTACTGTACCAAAGCATTAAGAGAGACAATAAAACTATGAGAAAATTACCTGCTCGCGTTGCAAGCTACACATTCGCAAAGCAACTCGCTCATTCGGGATTTGACCCATGACTGCCCAATTCAAAATTCGTGGAAGTTTGTTTCCAACATGATCAGCAAAGTGACCATCCAAACTTGGGCAGCATTCATACAACCAAGTCTGTAAAGCCAACGGGAAGCCACCAAGTCTATAAAAAGAAGGCTTATCTTGAAACTTGTTGGAACACGAGTCAATTGTAGCTTTATAAACATCTATACCCCAGGGATAATTATTAAAATCACCGGACTCAACCAAGTCAATGTAAGACCGTGAAATAGCCTTTGTTTTGAGTTGAGAAAATAAGAAGCTGTTGACAAAATAAAGAACTGCAATCTTCAACGCATCATCATCCGTTTCCCATTTCTTCTTCTTAAAACAGTCTGCTAGTTGGGCAAATGTCACGGATGCAGTCCCAAAATATTTTGAAATCAACCTATTCTCTGCTATGCTCTCTATACTTGTATCACCCTTACATTTCAACCCAGTAACAAGTGCAAATTCACCCAAGCCAAACCGCAACCTAGAATCATTCACTACAAACCACATCTCATTTTTCACCTCATGATGTACTTCTCTCATAAGCAAATGGTGCATAACCCGAATCTGCACAACCACTGGTGGCAGATCCAAAAAATAGCCAAAGCATGTTTTCTTAAACAGTCGAAGTTGCCTCTTTGATAAATTCGCTTTCAATTGATGAATAACATGGCAGTTGGTATCCCAATCAACCTTTGGCCTATAATCTAAGTCAATAGGCACAAGGAAATCCCAACACTGCAAAACATGTTCATATAAAATAATTTCAGAAATAGAATTCACTTAAAATGAAACTAAACCAACTAAAAATATCACAACTACCATACGATACCAACACGACATATAATTATACCAGCAGGGTATACAATTATACTGACTAATTTTCGGCAACTACAAATGACTATACTACTATTACATAACAGATAGGAATAAAGAGAAAAAGCAAAAAGGAATGCAGCTATAAAGTATTTTCAAGATCCTGTACGATACTACTATTATTAAAGGAAAAACAAATAGCGAAGACAGCTAAAAAAAGATCCAGAAGCATATGATAGTATATAGCTATACTAACAGGGTAAATAGTTGTACGGGATTGTTCTAACAACTGTCTATAACTATAAAAACTATCACATAACACACATACACTATGTCTATAGGCACAAAACTTCTATGGGAAACATCATGCGTGCCATTGCCACTGCAACAAAACACCAGTTACGCAACAATCAGATAAAGAACATAAATGCAATTTTTTAGAAGAAGACCTCAGAAGTCAAAAGAGCTGCTGCATGCACCAGAAATTATACAAGTTTTACAACCTTAGGGTGAGTGTCTTTCTCACAGGTTTAGATTGTGAATAATAAAAAAAGCTCAACTTAGCCTGCCAGCTTCTTCATAAGGTGATTCATTATGTGCCTTAAACTCATCAGGTTCCCTCTAATACCGCTTATTCAAGTTGCTAACTCTGCATAACCAGCAAATTCTGGATGGGGGACATATAGCAGATTTGGCTGTAAAAACATTCATTTTCACTCACTACCGACTACCATCACATGATATCACCAAACAATCTGGTGAATTGCTATGAAGGAAACATAAAAGCAGCAAGTATAGTTAACTGATAAAAGAAGGGAACCCCTCTTTCCATCGGAATGACGGTCTAAAGTCAAAAATAGAAGCTGATTCCTAATCCAAGGTAAGTGGGACATATTGGTTCTTAAGAAGTATCTAAAAGCTAACATCACACTTGGCTCTCAGGATATGCAAGGAAACCTTTGTCAAACAAACATAGGAGCAGAAAGACACAGAGCTTCAGGATGATTCGTAACTAGCTGTGAAGAGCATCTTCAAGCTTTTGAAACTAAATTTTGCCTACCTAGTGACTGCCGATCTCCTTACAAAATTTGAAAATCATGGGCCGCTCATTGGTGGACATGCTTTCTATGCAAAAGATTTCTTTAACCCAATAGCATTGCCTCCCCCTTCCAGACTCAAGTACTATGTCAATCATGTAACTGAGTACCTGGCATCTTTTTTGTCTACTACTTAGCACCAATTCAACAAATCATTTTCATTAGAAAATAAGTCAATCATGTCCTAACTTATTACTTAAGGTTAAGGGATTCTTCAGATGGTTCAAAAGGGACAATGGGTGTTATTCAGAAAACGCCCCATACATGATCACTCTACCCGATGCCTGCCTATAATCAATGCCAGTGGTGGTCACCAGCCAAGGTCGTGGGGCTTCTGCACATTGACCCCATCTACACCATGCCACCTATAAAGAAAAGCTCATTATGCAAACATAGCTTACACGGTCCCATTCCTTCCATACTTGCTTCTCACCACCACTATCAACTGGCCTAAACACTAGATCACGTACAAAATCATCTAATGCAAAGCTGAAAATAAGAAATCACATAGAGCAGCTCTAGCTTCAATAAATGTGGTTAACAACAACAACTACTGATTGACAGCACTAGTGAATCGGCGATCATTTTTTTAAACCTCAAGCAGAACATTAATTTAATCTTTCTATTTAATTCAAAAAATTAACACAACTGACTATAACTATAATATAATACAAAAGCATAACAGGAAATTAAAAAATAACAATGTACTATACATTAAAAATCGCAAAGATCATAATTGTAATAAAATTACCTTTTTGGGTGCGACACCAATTTTTCTCTTCTTTAACTGAGAATCATCGCTGCAATCAACATCTATTGGTTGAGTCTCTGTTTCAGGCACGGATTCACGTCGGCTTCCCCCTAACTTAGAATCCTCAACAACTTTACCTTTTCCCTTATTAGTCACAGAAACACCTCCTATGACTGGTTCGGAATTTGTGTCGGGTAGTGACAGGTAGGGAGTTTCATCGACTGACGCAGGATTAATATTTTTGCCTTTTCCACCCTCTAATTCTATATTTTCAGTTGTGTTTTCAACATGACTACTGCTAGGGATACGACTAAGTGGAGACTGAGAATCAGAAAATAAGGAAAAACTAGGCCCAGACATGGCTGAGGCAACGGATTCAGCAACTACTTGTTTTGAAGAATGATATTGTCCAAAGCGCCACCATCTACGCGCACAACTCTTCCGATCCATAGAGAAAACAACAACCCATAGACATTGATTCACGAAAGTACAAAGGAAAACATAAAAATCCTATGATTTTGAAAACCCACTTTCACTAAAATGTACTTTCAGAAGCAAAAAATTCACCCAAAGCAAAAATGTCACCCAAAATTAGGTACGAGACGAAGAGATTGAACGGAATCGGAAGAAAAAAATTACAACTCGAATGTGTTTCACTTTTGCGTTCTCATCGGTTGGCTATGGAGTTATGGAAAGTGTACTCTGTTAACTGATAGAGAAAGAAGGAAAGCGTGGGAAGAATGGGTTGGAATGGGAGAGATGGGTAGATCCTGGGAAGAATGGGCTGGATCGAAGATAAGAGAGAGATGGGTAGATTGGGCCGCGTGAAATATAGGGGCCGCGTAAATAGATTGGGCCGACTGGGTAGGCAGGGTAAATAGTTTGGGGATGGGTATTAAAAGGTAAATAGTTTCGCTCTAATAGGTATAAAGTGAGATTTTCCCCTTTTTTTAAATTTTTTTTTTTATTTAAAAAATTAGCCGTTGGAGCCCGTTAGACCCGGTTGAACCGGCCCAGGCCCGCCTACCGGTCCCGGACTTAGCGGTCCCGGACTCGTGTACTCCTTGAACTAGATCGGCCCGCCACGGGCCTTGCGCACCATTTGGGACCGGCCCAATAGGCCCGTTGGATCCATTTGGCACGCGGCCAGCGGTCCGGTCCCGGGCTGGGCCCAGCACTACCCTTTGATGACCAAAATCTTAGAACCTTCCGAACTCGGCAACGGGTCTCATCACTTGATTTTTAGATCTTAATTGTCACGTGGGATTTTTTTTATCACGCTACTTGGAGAGGATAATTTTTACCCATACAACAAGCGCAGGTGAATACTGGTGGTTGTAATTTGGTTGTCTTATTTGGTAACTGATAACCAATTCTCAGTCCCAATTCAGCAGTATTATAGAATAGGCAAGTGATGATCATGAACGTATAAAAATTGTGGTAAGGTTCGCGGTTAGCCACCCTAACAACTACTGTAGTGAAAGTGTAAATTAAATTTGTAAGAGGAAAAAGGTTAATATTAATTAGTTTCATAGATTAAGCTGGAGCAGCACGTCGGTGTATATGTGTCTCTTCCTCAGCACCTCTCGTGATTCCTCCTCTTTCTCAGCCACCGAAAACCCTTGAAATCCTCCAACCCATCAATCCTCAACACTTGGTCGTTTCTATGTACTATTTCATAAAATGTTTTTCTTTTCTTGGATATACATATAAAAGACTTTCTCTAACTGGACTTATGATTCTTGTTGTTTTCTGATTGATTAGTTTTATTTTGCTAGTCGCAAATATAATGGCGCGGAACAAAGACGGGGAAAACGAGGAAGATGAGTTTTTCTGGGAAGAATCAGATGATAATCTTGAAGGTGGTAATATTAATACAGAGGAAGACATGACAGAAGATGAGGAGCATGAAGAAGGAGAAGGGAGGCCTTCTCGTTCCTCTTCTTTTGTTTCTCAACAATGGCCAAAGAGTGTCAGGTAAGTAACACTCTACTCTTGCATATACATGTTCCTGAACTATATCAATTTCTGTATATGTACTCTGTGTCTCGCCCAGTTTCAATGAAACAACACGGTGCTTTCAATTTCAAATACAAATTTAAAGTTGCTAGCTTGTCCCTATTTTATATTCGTACTTGTGATTTATTTTCAGCTGGTTTACTGAAAATGGATGAGTATTCACTACTTATTAGTTATATCAGCTGAAGGGCATATACAGCGTATGGCTGTAGTGGGCCCGACAAACTGCTGTTTCTGGTCAGAAAGTTTTGTGGATATTTGTGGTTGGATAGGAGGGGGTGGAACATCATCTGTTGATTCCCTATGCACTGAAGGCCAACCAAATTTTCTTGCAATACATTTCAAGGGAAGTTTTCTATTAAAATGGTTCATGGCTCTCAATGGTGATATCAGGTGCAAACTTCCTGATGTTGGTTTTCCTGCTTTGGGAGATTCAGGAGCTGGTGTAATAGCTCCTAGGATGTTGAGACTTGCTTGTTGGTTATGGGATTATCTACGAAGTGGTGCGTATGGTTTTCTGCTTCCGCTTTCTAGAGGTGCTGATAGTTCCTCCGCTGCTGCTATAGTTGTTTCAATGTGCCAGCTTTTTATAAAAGAAATTGCAGAGGGCAATGAGCGGGTAACAACTGATGCCTTTCTAATTGGCCATTACACTGACGGTCAGTTTCAAACAGTTAGCAAAGTATTTGATAAACATATCATTACCACTGTGTTTATGGGATCTGAAAATAGTTCAGAAACTACAATCGCTCTGGCAAAGGTGTTGGCTAATAATTGTATTTGTTAGAGCCCTTATGGATTGCAGTAAGAAAAGGTGGATAGAAAAGGATCAGTACTTATTTGAAGTCTTGGAGAAATATTACGGAAGAAGGGAATACTAGCCGATAAATGAGGAAATCTATGATGTTTGTTCATTGGTCTTTTGCGCACTTACCTTTTATCCTCTTCTGAAGTTTAGGATATTGATGCTTATCACTGATGATAGTGGAGTAACAGATACTCAGCCAAGTAGAATATCTGTCGAAACATGGGAGTTGGAAGTTGTCTTTACGTGTAAACAATTTGAAGGCTCAAATGCTCTTAGCTTCTTCTGGCAAGTCCCTCATTGTGCTGTAATAAGAACTACATATATGGTCTTGTGTGTCTCTTTATTGTGGTTCATCTCACAAATGTCTGATTGGATTATCCATATCACTGTTGAGCTATTTGAGATATGAGACTTTATTATCGGTGGAGGAAGTAGGAAGTTCCATGGTTGAGCAATGGTGTAAGAAGTTGGTGGGTGAACTTTTCCATGTTCCTAATTCATTTACTGTTATGGAGTTGTTGTCCATTGAAATTGAATGGAGCGAGATGATGTTTTCATTACTGTCAAGGGAATCATTTTATTCAAGGTTATGGTACAAATCCGAGACATGATGGTACAATCCAGATACTATGTTATCAGTGCCAAGGAACTACTATATAATAGATATTGTGGGTCATCCAAATAGAAGCAATGAATTAATAATGGTTGTGTTTGTCATTCAGTTAGTTGGGCTCTTAAGTTTACTGCACTGTGACAGACACAGAGTGGGTTGGTTGTTTATTTTGATTGTGGTTCTTTGGTTTCTTTTGGTATTAGTTAATGGAATGTGGAAGGCATCAGAGATGATCTCCATGGCAAATAATGACAAGGGGGTGGTTACCTCCTCTACTTATGGTCTTGTTGAGAGGATAAATGAAACTACATTGGGGTTTTATCCTTTTGGTAGCACATTTACTGGAGCACTGAATGTTAGAAGATTTATACGGTTGTTCATGCTTCAACATTTGACTGGTGCAGTGGTTAAGGAAGTGAAGGCGGTGATGATTCCTGTAGAGTTCATTATTAGAGTATTAACTACTCTACTGTTTTTACCATATTTTTGTGGATTTCGAAATATTCACAGGACACATATGATAGATCTCATTATGATTATGTCCAAATTGGAGTAAAATATGCTATGGAAGAATTTTACAGTGATCTTTCATGAGCAAGAATTTGCAATTGTTTTTCGCAAGCATTTTACTGGTGAAACATTTTTGGCCTTTAAGGAGGTTGGAAAGAAAGTATATGGACAATTAGAGAAGGTGTTGGAAAAGGTATAAGTCAGGTTGATAGATTTTTATGATCATTTGGGTAAAAATATTCATGAGAAGTTCCTGAGTGATAAGAATGATAAGTTGCTGAGAAAAGTTTGTTTGGCCATATGTTGCATGTATAGTAACATGGAATCGAGGATGCGAGGCCAAGGCTTTCTACTGGTACTTCTAGCTTTTGATAACTTGACAAATATTTTGAAGCAGATGATGATTTTACATGGGGTGAAGATGAGGTTTCACACTGTTACCAATTCCAACCTTGAGGACAAGGTTGCTATAAGGGGGATGGAATGTAACGAAATGGTGGTACCTTGAGCTCCCAAAGTAGTACAATGGTGTTAAAGTGTTAAAGAAGTGCCAAGTCAGGATGAAGTTTCAGCATTTAAGTTTAGTCCTACCTTTTATGTTATTTTCATTAGTTACCCCACTAGTTAGTTCACGCTTTTATATCTTGTCAATGTTGTGGTGATTTTTGCAAATGATGTAATTGTAGTAGCTTAGGTATACATTGAACTTTTTCTATGAATTTCCAACTAATTAGAACATATGTGCTATATTCCATTTTTTTCCCATGGGAAGGTAGAAGATCAAGTATTCATATTTACAAAATGTTGTATAGCTTACAAAAGTTAGTTTTCCAATTGTATATGCCTCCTTATTGTCACTATGTTTATGTATGAGCTATTTCATATTTGTATTGTTGGAACTGAGAAATCGCTGATGGCCGTGGACTGTTGTGAAGTACTTCAGTGCAACCATAGTGAATTGCAGAAAGGCTACTGAGTAGGGTTGTCTCATGAGTTGGAGTTAACACTCCAAGGTGTTTCCTAGTGGTTGTGACATTCTTAAGTTTGGCTTAGGCTAAGGTTTTATACAGTGGGACATTTGAAGATAAATTGATTCTGATCTTTGTATTGCTCTGGGATGTTGCCAGTTATAAATGAAATTTGGAAAAAGTGAAAGAGAACAGACTAAAACCTCAATCAAAATATTTAGATTATTGTGTTAAGCTATTGCTGGATGAACCTTGTTTCCGGTCATATGGCGCTACTGCTTGTACTAGAATTAGAATTCGTATGGTAACTTCAGGTGACATCAATTACAGGCAGAATTTATGATTGATGGATTACAGGCACATGTTTATCTATATTCAACTCGTTCGAAACTATCCGCGCCTTAATTCTCTTCTGTTTTCCATTTCCAATTCTTTTTTCAGGGAGTCTATGGATATTTACACAATTGCTGCATCACCAAACTTTGGATCCTTTCAGCCTGTAGCCAGCTTTAAGTATTCAACTTCTGATATCTCTAGTCAAAATAACTTGGTTTGGAGTGTAAAGACCCCTTTGCTGTCTATTGATGGGAAGAGTCACCAGAAAAGCGAACTTGATGTGCCCTGGAGATCACAAGTTTCATGGCCAGAAAAGGTTTCATCGCGTATGATCACCGGAGAACTTCCAATTAGCCACGGATGTAGCCTTGTTCAAACTATATTCAATGGTTAGAATCATCACTGTAATCTTCTGGGAATGCAAAATCCTTTGTTTCTGGATGGTTATTCTATCTGCAATTTCTGATCATGATTTGGGCTTAGGGAAGAATTCTAGAGAGGATATATACTTAACAATAGAACAAGGTTAAAAGATGAAGAGAAACGAAAAAAGAACAAAATCAATGAAAAAAAGTTTACACTTAGTGGGAACGGTCTTTTCCTTTGCGTCATTTGCAGCACCTGTTATCAATATAGTGGTTTTCTTCTTTAATTTTTTGGTCATGATTACGTTCCAGTGATTCTTTGCTCAATTGAATTGTTTTTATTTTATGGAATTTCAAGGGCTGCTGATGCTATGTAACAGGGACAAATGTCATGGCTGGAGTTGGACTTCTTTCTACACCTTATACAGTGAAACAAGCAGGTTGGGCAAGCATGGCAGTGCTTGTTCTTTTTGCATTAGTCTGTTGTTATACTGCTTGTCTTATGCGATATTGCTTTGAAAGCAAAGAGGGAATTACATCATTTCCGGACATGGGAGAAGCTGCATTTGGAAAATATGGACGTATTCTAGTATCTGTAAGTTCATATATTCAGCTTTGCACCTAATTATAGGCTAGTGTACTAAGGAGATATTTGGTCATTATGTCAAAGACCATGAGGTTTGTATTATTTCATTTGATATATACAGTTAATTACCTAGTTATATGCTAGTGAGCTAGGGGGATATTTAGCTACTATGTCAAAGACCATGATATCTCTTTTCTTTCATTTAATGTAAACATGGTGGCTTACTAGCCCGACAATTGTTTGCTACTCTCAGCAATTATAGCCTGTATTAATATGCCTTTTCTTTGCTTTTTAAGAAAATCACCTGACAAGTCCTCAGAAGTCGCAACTATAACATTGCTTCGACTAATGATCTGAAGGCATAAAGAATCTTAGTCATTTCAGTTGACTGAAATAAGAGGGAAGGAAAAGAGCAAAAACAAAGAAAGATAAAACAAGTCAATAAAGTGGAAAGGATTAAATATGTGTAGTAAGAATTATATATAGCCAATAATGAAAAGGTGGTTGCTAAACTACTGCATGTTAACCCTGTGGTTTTCTTGGTTTGGTGCAGATTATTTTGTACATGGAGCTATATGTAAGAGATGCACTCAGCTGGATATGCAGATTGTTTGCTCTCGTTTGACATTGCTCAATTCCTAATAAGTCTTTATTGACTTGCAGTCCTCTTGTGTAGAATTTATCATACTTGATGGAGATAATCTCACGCGGCTATACCCTGGAGCACACATTAACTTGTTTGGTTCTCGATTGGACTCTATGCACTTGTTTGCAATCATTAGTGTTCTTATCATTCTGCCCACAGTTTGGTTGAAAGATTTACGATTGATCTCTTACCTTTCAGGTTTCCAAATAGTTCTTCAGCTGCTACCCATTTTTAGTTCTTTATCAGATCATAATACTACTTACTACATTGCCCTTTTTTGCAGTCGGAGGTCTCATTTCGACAGCTCTGGTGGTCGTATGTCTTTTCTTACTTGGGACAGTAGATCAAATTGGATTTCGTCAGACGGCTCCAGTGGTAAATTGGAGTGGTATTCCATTTGCAATAGGTGTCTATGGGTATTGCTATTCAGGGCACTCTGTTTTCCCAAATATCTATCAATCCATGGCTGACAAAACCAAATTTACAACAGCAGTCATTGTGTGGTATAGAGGGCTTTATGATTTTTATTGATCACTTCCTTTTTTTCACAGCCATTATAATGTTTGATTTTGGGTATTGTGCAGCTTTACTTTGTGTATTCTCTTATACGGTGGTGCTGCAATCATGGGATTTCTTATGTTTGGTCAATCTACGCAATCACAGATTACTCTGAATTTGCCAAAACATGCTTTTGTTTCTAATGTTGCATTATGGACGACAGTGAGTTTTGTTTGCTCTCCTCCCTTAGAGCTGTCATTATCATTTTATATTTAATTTATTTCATTTCATTTGCAGGTAGTAACTCCAATTACCAAATATCCTTTTATGAGATTAAATTTTCTTTTAAGAAGCTTTTTCATTGTTGTCAATGTTCTTATCAATTTCTAGTTGAGTTCCTTAACTTTTCACAAATATTCCTTGTTACTGAACCCGTTAGCTAGAAGTATTGAGGAGTTGCTTCCTGCAGCTTTGGCTACTAGTTACTGGTTTTTCATTGTCCTAAGGACAGCATTGGTTATATCTACACTTTGTGTTGCATTTCTTCTTCCCTTTTTTGGTAAGTTATTTTAAACCGTTTAATCTTATTTCTTGTTCATTGATTCAGACTGCACTATTCGAAATCAATTTTGTAATTGTTATGTTTCGTTTAGCTACCTGTTAGCACATACGCGCACATGGCTGCTTATGTGCTGCTTGTGGTAGTTGACCAGTTTATCTCTGCTTATTATATCAAAAAGTACGGCATACTCTGATTTTCGTTAAACCCAAATATCACTCAATATACAATCAATGAATCAAAAGGGGAGTCTTGGAGCAGCGGTGAAGTTGTCTCCATGTGGCCTATAGATCAATGGTTCGAACCATGGAATCAACCATTAACGCTTATGTTAACACCCCTGGGGTGCGGCTCTTCCCCATACACTACGTGAACACGAGAGACTTTGTGTACTAGGATGCCCTTTATACAATCAAGGAACAGAATATTGTGTGCATATTCTATTACTCTTAGGAATCATAAAATGATTCTCTAATGCAGGATACTTAAAGGAGAAATCTTAAAAGTAAAGATCAACTTTGGTTTCTTGAATGGCCTAGGGTTGTTTGAAGGTTTCACATTGATCTTTGTTTCCAACTTCCGTGATTTACTATGGTAGATTGCTTCTTATGAAGATTCTTTTACTGTTTTCCATATTATATTCTTATGCAGCCGCTAATATGAATCCTTTAGATTATACTCAGATTGGTCTCCCTGGCCTGTTATTAAAGTTGTTCCTGCAAATGTACCCCTCAACACATTTTGGTTTCCTTTTCTTTGAATTCTATCGACCTTGGTTTATGTATCCTGATACAATGGAGAATTAATTTATTGAGATTTTGAAATTTGACTATTTATTTAGTACAGGGCTATTTCTGAAGTAATAATTGATATATAAAAGTTTGATGATAATGGCTTTTCTAAAATGAAGCAGTTAGGAGTTTTTGAATTCCCTCCGTGAAGTTGGCCTATTGCAGCTAAATTAGATCTGTCCTATTAAATGTATCTGTTATATGTTTCATGAGTGACGTTTGGTGTGGAACATGTATAGAACTTTTGAATTCATTTATCACCCATTCTACTATATCTTTTTATGGCTAGATTATACTGAAACGTCCTTCTCAAAATGCAGGTATTGTGATGGCTCTAATAGGTTCTCTCTTTAGTGTACTCATGGTAAGTATTACTGCCTGTATGTAAACTTGGAAGTCTCTCTATCTCTCTCCCTCTCTCTTTCTCTCTTTGGCGAACTGGTCAGTCATCTATATATGTAAGTGATAACTTTGCTGCTGGAATGGTTTGATACTTCTAAAGTATTGAATATTTCTTAAGATGTAACTTCCTTTTGGATAAGTTGTAGTTCAAATGACCTTCCTTTCTTAACATGCCCATTGAGGAAGGTGTTTCTCTAGAGTTGCTTGTTATCTCGCTATATTTTAAATGAGAAGCTAAGTTGGTGATGAATATTTTTCAAGGAAAAGACATAACTTGCACATTACAGTTGTCCAGAAAAGTCAGTTACACACTTAATCTTTACGAGCGAACTAATACCCCCTTATTCTTGTCCGAAGTGAATTAATACCTCTGTGAGATATGTACAACCAGTCGCATGGTGGATGGTGTTGTACACTCTCCCTATGTCTTCGCCATGTATTCCACATTAGATTCAATTTTAAATTTCCCCCCTTTTTTTAACTTTTACTTATTTTTAATCCTTTTCCTTATTCTCTCGTTTTTAATTTTCGTCTCCTTCGTTATATTTGTTGTCAAAATCTCTTCCCCTAGACTCCCTTTGTTCAGTACCATCCTTCACCCCAATATTTCAACTTGACAAATTAGTTTGCAAGTTAATTATGATGATTTTTGGCATTGTAATACCAAGAGAAGAGGTTGAGATAGAGATATGAATGTGGTTAGAGGTTGACCGGAGAAAACGGAAGCTTGCCTGAGAAACTTTTCTGGCGATCATCAGGTGGGATAATGTAGTTTAATTTGAATTTTCCCGTTGTTAATGCATTTTCATGGGTTTTCAATAGTCAACAACAACAAACAACTCAGTGTAATCCCACAAAGTCGGAGAAGGGTAGTGCGTACGAAGACCTTACCCCTACTTTGTAAAGATACATAAACTATTTTTGATAGACCCTCAGCACAAGGAATGGAATGATGAAAAAGTAGTAGAAACAATCAGTAGCAATAATACGATAAAAGAATAAACAAAGCGAAAGAAATATCAGGAAGTAAAAGCAAAACTACGAATAAGGAAGTACAAGAATAATGCTAATATAACTGGTATGGAAAGGCAATACGCTCAACTACCTACTAACCTTCTACCTTAATCCTCGACCTCCACACCCTCTTATCAAGAATCATGTCCTCGGTAATTTATCATGTCCTGCCTAATCACTTTTCTCAATACTTTTTCGGTCTACCTCTACCTCTTCTCATGATCACCAAGGCCAACCTCACCTCCTTACCGGGGCATCTATGGCTCTCTTTTTCACATGCCCGAAGCATCTGAGCCTAACTTCTTACATCTTGTCATCCACGGATGCCACTTCCACCTTGTCCCGAATATCTTCATTCCTAATATTATTTCATTTAATATGCCCACATATCCTTCGCAGCATCACTCATTTTTTCCATTTTTATTTTCTATACATGTGATTTCTTGACTGGCCACCATTCTGCCCCATACAATAAGGTAGGTCTAACCACTCTATTGAACTTACCTTTAAGTCCTAATTACATTCTTATCACACATAACACAGGAATTGAGCCTCCATTTCATCCATTTCGCTCTCATACAGTGTGTGACATCATCGTCAATCTCCTCATCATCGTGGATTAGTGACCCAAGGTACTTGAAATTTGCTCTCTTTGGGATGACTTGTGAGTCATGCCTCACATCTTCATCCGCCTCATACGCCACATTTCTGAACTTGCAATCCTAATATTCAATTTGGTCCTGCTTCACTTGAAATCTTGACTCTAGGGTCTGTCTCCGTACCTCCAGCATCGCATTAACATCGCCTTGTGTGTCGTCAATTAATACTATGTCGTCAGCAAATAATATGCACCATGGCACCTATCCCGTGAATGTGATACGTCAGGACATCTATCGCCAAGGCAAATAAATTGGGCTAAGTGATAATCCCTGGTGCAACCCCGTCATCATTGGAAAGTTTTCGTATCTCCTCCACTGTCCTCACCCGGGTCTTAGCTCCGTCATACATGTCCTTAATCACCTTAGTGTACGCTGCTGCAGGAACACTTTTAGCCTTCAAGCATCTTTATAAAACCTCCTTACGGGCTTTGTCGTAAGCTTTTTCTAGGTCAATGAACCCTATATGCAAGTCCCCCTTCCTCTCTCTACTGGTCCACCAATCTCCTTACAAGCTGAATACCTTCCATAATCGATCGCCCCAACATAAATCCGAACTGGTTCTAAGAAATAGAGAAACTCCTTCTTACCCGCATTTCCATCACCATCTCCCAAACTATTATGGTATGGCTCAACGACTTGAAACCCCTATTGTTGTTGAAATTTTATATATCACCCTTATTGTTGTATAGCGGAATCGTCGTGATCCACCTTCATCCCTCAGGCATCTTCTTTATCTTAAAAATAACGTTAAACAACCTTGTAAGCTACTCCAAGCCTGTCCCGCCCGCGTTCACCCAAAACTCCACCGGGATTTTGTCTGACCCAGTCGTTCTTCCCTTGGCCATCTTACGCATAGGCCCCTCAACCTTCGCAACGTTAACACGCCTACAATACCCAAAGTTTATATGACTCTCAGAGTGCTCCAAATGATCCAACACAATATTCCTATCCTCTTCTTCGTTCAAGAGCTTATGAAAGTTTGCTAGCGATCGTCTTTTAATAAGTGTCTCTTCTACCAATACTTTTTCTTCCTCGTCTTTGATGCAGCTCATTTGATTCAGGTTGCGGGCCTTCTTCTCTCTCACCTTGGATAGCATATACAACTTCTTGTCTGTCCCGCATGCGTTCATCCAAAACTCCACCGGGATTTTGTTACCGAGTCGATCTTCCCTTGGCCATCTTACGCATAGCCCCCTCAACCTTCGCAATGTTAACACTCCTGCAATACCCAAAGTTTATATGACTCTCAAAGTGCTCCATATCATCCAACACAATATTCCTATCCTCTTTTTCGTTCAAGAGCTTATGAAAGTATGCCTGCGATCGTCTTTTAATAAATGTCTCTTCCACAAATACTTTGTCTTCCTCGTCTTTGATGCAGCTCATTTGATTCAGGTCGCGGGCCTTCTCTCTTACCTTGGATAGCATTTACAACTTCATGTCCCCGCCTTGGCCCCCAGTTCTTCATACATGCGTCCAAATGCTACAATCTTGGCCGCTGTATCCGCTAGCTTCACTTCCTTTTTAACGTTCTTATACCACTCTATTCCTCCTCTTCTCCTCCTCGTCTTTGTTCTCCACTAGCCTCAAGTACGCCTAAACCTTTGCTATTTTGCTTGTCATGAAGCTTCTAAATCATTTATGCTGGTTAGTATAAGTGACATAAGGTTATTTCTAGCCAGAGTTCTGGTGGTGTGATTTATCCTAAAGTATATATCACTGAAGGAAAAGGGAGGAGGGATCGACAAATATGGAGATTCTGGTGGTGGAAAAGTAAAAGGAGGAGGAGAGAAGAAAAGTCGGAGAAACAAAAGGAAAAAGAAAAAGGGAAAGAAATGGAAAAAGTAAAGAGCGCCAACAATTAATTAAGTGTATTAGGTGCATAATGTCCAATAAAATTTGACACATGTATAATTTAATCAGTTTTTAACATGTTTTTTGCTCTTCACTCGCGTTTATGAAGATAATTTTTTTCTTTGCCACATCATCAATCATGGAGATATTAAATTTTTTTCTGACAAGGATGGGGTGTATTAGCTCGTTCATAAAGGTTTAGTGTATAACTGACTTATCCGGACAACTAAATGGTGCAGCTTATGTCTTTTCCCTTCTTTTTTTTTGCAATGTATGCATTATGAACTATATCATGAATCCGATTACAATATAAACTGAGACATCGATATTTTCCACTACATTGATACTTTTGAGGTGCTTCAGTAATTGATCTCACTTGCTAAACGGCAAATTACACACACCCCCGCTCTCTCTCAAACACGCACTCTCTCTATTCTGCACGTGCGTGCGCACATATACACACACAAACAAACACTTGTAAATGTTTGAATGCTTTTGTTAGAGAGATATCAATTTGTATCACATGTTTGATTGATGATGCAGGCGGTAATTATACCAACTTTGTGCTTTCTGAAAATTTTGGGGAATAAGGCTACAAATAATCAGGTAATCATTGCTCAGGTGTGGTCGTGCTTTCTCATGCTTTGAAGCCTTTCAATTTTATCCCACTGCTAATTAAGAGAAGTGGATTAGTTCGGGTTACTTCTTTTCTTGAGTTACAATAGCGGCATCAGAGTAGAATTGTAGAAAGCAGAACTTAGTGGCAAGTTCATTGGGGTCAACTGCTGTTGTAAAATTGGAAACTCCTATTTCTAGTAAATTCTTGGAGAGACTTGGCACATAATTTCTTCCGCGTGACTGTTGATGATGCTGAAGCGGATTTCATTTCAATGGATACCGGTAGATCTTCATGAACACAGAGGCACTTATGTCTTAAAGAATTCCTTTGCAGGCCCCACTCCATTTCAATACATTGACTTGGTTATTCCCATGACTACCCCATCATACTAGTTGGCTTCTCTTCTTGGACAGCTGAGTCTGTGTTATAATATTATGATGATTCTAAATAGAATCAAGATTAGCTAATAATAGGTGGTTCACCATTGCAAATTCAACTAGCTAGAGTTTACTTGCGATTACATATAAAGTTGACTAGTAACAGATGTCTTTTGGTCAATTGCTATTTCTTCATTAATTGATGGTTTTAGCAAATGCAGATCATACTCAGTGTAGCCATCGTCTTATTGGGGATTGTCAGCGCGATCATGGGAACATACACTTCTCTGTCACGACTTGCTGAGGAATACTGAAATATTTGCAACATGTCCATGTAAAGCATTATGTGGGGAACCTGAGTTGTGTTACTAATTTGTTAGTACGGAGCAAGAAAAATATAATGATTCATAGAACTCACGTTCTTTAATCAGTCGCTAAATTGTTTCTGCCGTCTCGGCATTGTCTTTCCTGGATATTTGCATAGAATTTGGTGTTCCATAAAATTTGTTAGTCTTGGCATTAACTACAGGTTTTTGCCTTTTAGTTGGATTGGTTAGCTTCCACATGTCATGCCAACCATTATGAAATGTTTTTTATTACTCAATTTGCCGGAAACGGGTTAGTCTGTCTCTTTATATATATATATATATATATATATATATATATATATAGGGGGATTTGCATTTATACCCAGTTCTTGGGTCACAATTTAACTTATATCCATTTTGCAAAAAATAAATTGCAAGCGTACCGACTTTTCGGGTAACTTCAGACAAATGGGGCCTGAAGTAGTAAGAATTTATGTCTGAAGTTTGAACTTCAGAATTTTTACCTGAAGTGTGACCTTATCAAAAAAAAACTTCAGATATTTTCGTCTTAAGTTTTGCCTTGACTAGCAAAAGCAATCAAAAACTTCAGTTCGTAGTGCAAACTTAACGAGTGCAAACTTTAGACAAATTAATCTGAAGTTCTTCAGTTTGTAGTGGAAACTTCATTTGTCTGAAGTTCTTTAGTTTGTAGTACAAACTTTAGATAAACTCAGCTTGTTATATTTGAACTTCAGATAATTTTTCCTAGCATGACAGTTGCACACTTCAGATAAAATTAATCTGGTAATGTCTGAAGTCTGGCCCTGCAGTCCCAAACTTCAGTTGATGCTTCTTCGAGTTTGACATAAACTTTTGTTTTATTATTTACGTACTTTGTGTTGGGATGTATTAATGTTTGAGAGGCGGCGGCGAGTCTTTCTTTCTTCTTGATTTGTCGCTTTTTTCAATTTCCAGAAATGATAACATGTGTAATTTACAGGATAACATTTTTGAGAGAAAAAAGAAGAAGAACAGGAAAAGAAGAGGAGGAAGAAAGGAGCAAATAGGTCGCAGGATTTGAAGTTGTCAAAATTAGGGTATAGGTTAAACGGGGGCGCCTTATGCAATTTTTACGAACGTTTAATAATTATCCATCCAGCGAAAATGTTAAAAAGAACAGCTATGTAAGCAACTCCTATGTCATTCTAATAATGCCATATGCAGTTTATGTAACTGAAAATAAAATTTGCAAGTAGGTTAAAGATATTTTTCAAACAGGATGAAGAGTACATTTAAAGTTTTGGTAAATTAGAAAGTAGCTACAGGTAATTTATCATGTATAAAATCCAAAAAAAAAATGTATACATAACCGCACCAAAAAAGAAAAGAGTTTCTTCCTTTGTGAAAGCTTATGATTAAACATTGAAAACAAAAAGGAACAAAGTGAAAATAGTAGGTTATTCGAGTTGGCAGAAATGGTTTTTTTTTTTTCTTTCATTCAACAAAATAAATATGCGCTTAGGTATTTTAGAAGTGAGTTTTCCCTATTTACAATTCTACCTTCTGCGGTCCACCAAGTGCATGTGTGCTTCCGTTTCTGCGCTCGTTCGCTTCTGCGAGTAACGACCGCACCTGCGGTCCCAAGTCACCAAGCCATACTCCGCTTCAGCAGGCGCACCTGCGGATTCAGCTCACTCAGCCCCATCTCACACCTGCAACGACTCCCTCGCACCTACGTGACCGAACATGCGGCCACTCCCATCATAGGTGCGATGACACCTGACTTCAGCAATCTTCTAAGTCCAAATTTAATCCCAATTTCAATTTGATTCAAACCCGGGCCCTGGGGTTCGTCCAAGTATACCAACAAGTTCCAAAACACATAACGAACCTACTCAAGGCCTAAAATCATATCAAACAACATCAATTTTACAAATTGCAAACCCAATTCAAGCATATTGAAACCATGAACATCCAACTTCCAAAACTAACGCCGATTTGTACCAAACCAACTCCGATTTACCTCAAATTTGACACACAAGTTATAAATGACACAACCGACCTATTCCAACTTTTGGAATCAAAATCCTATCCCGATATCAATAAGTCAACTCCCGTTCAAGCTTCACAACCTTCCAAACCTTCAACTTTTTAACTTTCACCAATTCAAGCTGAAACGACCTACTGACCTCCAAATAAATATCCGACAAACTCCTACGTCCAAGATCACCATACAAAGTTATCAGAACCATCAAAACTCCAGACCGGAGTGCTCTATATAAAAGTTAAACTCCGATCAACTCTTTCAACTTAAGATTCCCACTTTAGGACTAAGTGTTCCATTTTACTCCGAAATTTACCCGAAACCAAAACCAACTACTCCCGCAAGTCACATAACCACAATTTAACATAAAAGAGGCAAAAAATAGGGGAATGAGACTTAAATACTCAAAAGGGGCGAATCGTTACATTGTGACCAGTCCATAGCTCATACGGAATGGAAGAAACTAATTTATAAAGCACTTTGTTCAATATGTAGGTTGCAGTCAATAACTCATCTCTCCAAAAGTATATAGGTAAATTTTCCTACTCCATCATGGACCTTATCGTGTCTAATAGTGTTGTAGTCCTCCTTTCTGCTACTTAATTTTGTTGAGGTGTAAGGAATAGTTAACTGTCTAGTGATAGCTTTCATTACACAATTCTTCAAATTATTTTGATAGATATTAACGCCCTCTATCGGTTATCCATTTGTCTAATTGATTCTCAACTTCATTCAAATATTTCTTAAAGCATTCTAGTGCTTCATATTTATGAGAAATCATTTAGACATAACCAAAGAGCATGAAATCGTCAATTAACATAGTGAAATATAATGCATCAGACGTTGCCCTCACATTCATTGGACCATAGATATATCATAATATATTAATTACGATGGAATATCAACTCTCTTAGATACAATGGACCATAGATTATAATTTAGATATAATCTTTTCGGCAAAATAATTTTCACAATTTGGTATTTCAATTTTAGAGAAAGAATCTAAATGTCATTTCTTAGCCAATCTATTCATTTAATTCTGCCCCTATATGATATAATTGTGCATGCTATTTAATAGCATCAACGCCATTATTACTAGAATAACATAGCATAACACAGTGATCGACATAATAGTTATACGTAGAAGGATTAACCATCATAACGATGTCCAACCAAAAAAATATTGTCTAGAGTAACCATTACAACTAAAGTTAAAATTGAAAGCTAAATTTAGAAGAACAGACATTGAGACTAAGTTTTGTCCAACCTCTGGAATATATAAGACGTCCTGCAATATCAAAGATCAGCCACCACACATGTGCATTCTGCAAGTGCCTATCCCTTTGACTTCAAAGCTTTGCATTATTTTTTACATATACATGCCTTGATCTAGGTGAAACTCGACAAAACTCTACATACAATTCTCTATCACGTCTCACATGGTCGTTGATCCTTGAGTCTACAATCCACATAGGATAAAATTCAATGTAAAACAATGCTAGAACATATATAGCATTTAGAGACACATTTTGAAATGCTACCTTTTTCAGTTCAGTGAACTCACGTGCAAAATGCCATAGAACTTGGCAATTGTAGCACTTCATCTTACTCTTGTCTTTCTTCTTGTAGAATTATTTTTTTTTTCTTGGAATTTGGCTTGTTTCTTTTCTTGGAGGATCTTTCTCCGGTCTCCTTATCCTTCTATTATTTTTTCACTTTTTCTTTCTCTTGAAGCTTTGAACTCTTTGTACCACTTAATTCTGCCTCAAAGTCACTAAGTACAGCTTTAGCAGCACCAAGTCGCTAGTCTTCAAGCTCTACATGACTGGCAACATTAGCAAAAAATTTGATGTTGTCATTGTGGGCCATGTTAACCTTCAAATGTTCCCAATTACTAGGGAGAGACTGGATCACTGCCCAACTTGCTGCATATCGGACATAACATGACCAACACCTTTCAGTTGAGCAGTCATGTTTGAAATCACCCTTAAGTGTTGCTTGAAATTGTGATCATGACGCTTCTTGTACGTACCAAACTTGATTTTCAGTTGTCTAACGCGAGTAACAGTTGTACCACCACATATCTCTCTTAAATGTTCCCACGTGGCTTGAGCCGTAGAATATTTCTCATATTCATGGATGGGATCATCAACAACTGAACTTACAATAATTTCACGTGTAGTGGAATCTTTATTTTTAAAAATATTATAAGTTTCCAAATCCCTCCTGTGTTGGGCAGTGTTACCCCCCTCTGGGTGACTCATAACAAGGTTAATACTTTCAAGAGCATCTTGATATTCGCATACATACCACATCTTACAACTCCAGATGTTGTAATTTTTACCATTCAGTTTGTCACCCTTGTTCAGGTCAGTAATGATATTTTTCGATGCCATGTCTATTATTAGAGCTAATAATGCAAGTTTAACTCATGAATATATACTTCAGTGAATTTATGTATATGATTACAAGCCCAAAAAAATTAATTATAATATTAATTCTATATTTAATATAGAATCGAAATGTCACTATATTTCTATTCATCATCTATATCTAAATATTTTAATTAATATTAAAATTACTTTTTAGTATGCGATTCATTTCAAGGGGTAAGGTCTGCGTACACAATACCCTCCCCAGACCCCACTAGTGAAATTTCACTGGGTCGTAGTTGTTGTTGTATGCACTTCATTTCAAATCTCAGTCCATTACAAAACAAAATAATAGATAATACAAGCAACTAGTGAGAAAAACAACAAAAAATATATATTAAAGTTTCATTAAAATAAAACACATAATAACAATTTACATGTTTGCTAGGACATATATATACTCAAATGAATACTAACTCTTGCACATATACACTAAAAGATGCACTAGGCCAAATATCATGATAAATATCAGCTAAAACTTCACTCCAAGGCTCTCGAAGAGGGTCCGCTAAAATAGCTAACGCTTGCCAATCAATAATCTCTATGTAATTAGACAATTAAGCTCTTTTTAACTAAACAAGGTGTACATGTTCATGAATGGAAGCATGAGGGACCATTTTAAATTCCTTGAACTCCCTAAATTTCTTTTTACCTTCTCTTTACTCAGCTCTGTGATCCCTTTACTCATTTTGTATCGCTCTCAGGACATTCATGGTGACTCCAGGCTTCGAGTCTGAAACATTATAGGAGTAAGTTCTGCGACGATCCATCTTTCTATGTTGTCTTCTTCCTAGACTTCGAGAACTCCCACTAGGAGTAATTCGAACTTATCCTTGTTCAACCATGTCTAAAATAGGACCAAAGAAATAATAAGAATGGGTACAATTATTCAATGTGATAACGTATGTCACAATAACTCGTAGAAGAATATGCATAATAGGGAATAAGACTAGTATTCTAAATATTAAAATATTCAGAGAAGAACTTAAAGAATATATGTGTAAGTCTATATAAACAGTGGTATAATTATTTCCTACAGATTCACATTGAAGTCAAATGCAGACAACAACAAAAAAAACACACACACACACAACGAAAATAATGACTTTGAAAGTCATAGCCACTGTTCTTCTCTTATTGTTGACAATGTTAACGTAAGATGTTCTGTCACTAATTTAAGAAATTACAAAAGGTTTCTACACTGCAAATAATACGATAGCAATTTGTACAGGAACACATTTCATATATTGTGTATCAGTTTTAATTAGATACTAAATGACTAAAGATGTCTCATTCACGCATAACCACAAAGAGGCGTTCGCTTATAACAATTTGATTTGACATATCAAGTAACTACTATTGCCATTTCCAAGATGGGAATGGGATCTAAAGACAGAAATGTATTAAAGAATACTTATACAAGTTATTCTTCATATTACTACAAACCCTATGCTGGTTGTCGTGATCCAAACCGATGCGTTGTGACAAGTGCCCGAGGTTTACATGTCGAACACCCTTAAGCATGCGACTAAAATATAAACATGAATAATATCCGCTGAATTACCAGAGTAACATGTGCAAGGAAAACCTGTCCAAAAGACATATATACATATACGTGCGGATCACAGTGGGCGAGCCGACAAGGCCGATACTATCCCACAGGACATAATTGTCTACAGACCTCTAATAGAAATACAATTGTACAAAGATGGGACTGAGCCACATCATACCCATATATCTATATACAAACATATCATACCAAAATCAAAAGGAGCTCTGGATCAAGTGGAGCACGCCAACTCTCGCTGATCAAGGATCCTAAGAAAGGGGGACCGTCGACTTGCCTACCTGCACCTGCGGGTATGAAATGCAAGCCCCGTGAAATAGGGCGTCAGTACGAAAAATGTACTGAGTATGTAAGGCATGAAAATCAGTACGTAAAAGACATAGATGAAACATGGAGTAAAGAAATCCACCTGTAAATCTGAATAACTTTGTAAATTCTGAAACATTTATAATGCCATGCATGTGCATATAAATGTCGTGTCATGCATAGGTGTGGGTATACATAATATCATCAAACCACTGAGGGCATCCCTTCATATCGTCTCGGCTACTGTGGGCAACATCATCAATATATACCAACTAATCAGGTGGTGGTGCGTATATAACGCCGAAACATTTTTCCTATATCCCATATAAATAAATATATACATATAAATATGTGTATATAACGCCGTCTGGTCATGAGTCAATGTATATGCATAAATGAATAGTCTCAGTATTATTTTCGGATAAACTTTATCAACTGCGTATTATTTTGAGACTTATGAACAGAAAATATAATAATATGTCTATGGGAAATCAAGAACAAAGAGACCCCTAGTATTTCTATGAATAGAGTCGTTTATGAAAACTGTGCGTTTGCTCTTCTTCTGTATAATTTGGACCATGCAAAAAAGAAAGAAGGGATAGCCTTAACATACTGGAGTAGGAAAAAAATCCGTATGATATTCTTGGAAAAAGTTGCACCATACTTCTTTAGAACCGCAAAATTTCTCCGTTGCTAAAACTCTAAACTTCTCGCTGGAATTTGTTGGAATTGTAGAAGTCACGTTGATTAAAGTATAAAATCTGTTCTTTAATATGTTTTTGTGAATGAACAGCTTGAAGGTGTTATGTATGGCTAACGTTCTTTCACAAGTCTTTCAATGCAGAGTCTTGAAAATGAAAGGAATTTGAAAGACTTTGATATCCAAAGTCTTGAAAATGAAAGGAATTTGTATCCTTGTGACACCTAATCAAGGAATGACTCTTAGTCATTTCTTGATAATGTGGCTAGCTTCCACGACGGATGGGGTCGACATATTTAATTTTTATCCACTTGTTAGGTAATTTGGTAATGTTCCGTTACACGGTAATTAATCAATTACCCTCATAATTAAGAATTATCTCAAATTACTTAAATTTTTACTTATTTTTTTAATATACTCTATACATCATACAATCATGTTCATATGATACCTTGCATGGTAATAGTCTATAATTATCGGGTATTATCGCCCGACCCGTATTTTATCCCAAATCGGCCACTTTCAACGAAACTCGTTTTCTTTAATGCATGTATCCTTTATCCTTCATGACACTTACTTATCGTTTGTTATAAATAGCGTAAATACGTTAATCTCAAGATAATCTCATCCCCGAGTCTACGTCAATTATCTGAAGACGAAACTCTTAATGTACGAAAATGCGAGATGTAATATCCTTTCCCCTTTAAAAATATTCGTCCTCGAATGTTTAATTCCCTGGGATCTATAAAAATTTGGCAGAGTCGCCTTTGTAACAACACTACTACCAATTTTTCCTATGGAATCTTAACAATTCAATGCCACATAGGACCACAATCATCAATAACGATAATGGCCTCGCACGACCAATGACAGTAACCAAACAGAATAATACACATACCTTGAGGTTATGACATCTCAATCGGACCTTTCTCTAGAGGAGGAAATAAGTAAGGATATCTAGACTTCATGTCTTCTTCGGCCTCCCAACTCATTTCCTCCACATTGTTGTTTCTCCAAAGTACTTTTACGGAGGCTACCTCCTTATTATGTAGCTTACGGATTTGTCGGTCTAGAACGGTAACCGAAATTTCCTCGTATGATAATTCCTCTATAATATGTTCATCATCCGCGGGCACCACTCGGGTAGGATCGCCAATGCACTTCCGTAACATAGATACGTGAAAAACCGGATGGATAGACTCCAATGGAAATTCTAACTCATATGCTACCTGGCCTACCTTGCGTATGATCCTATATGGTCCAATGTACCGAGGGCTAAGTTTTCCCCTTTTTTTCGAACCTCATAGCGTCTTTCATTGGTGATACCTTTAGGAATACCAAATCGTCAACCTGAAATTCCAAGTCTCACCGTTGATTATCCGCATAAGACTTCTGACGACTTTGAGATGCTAATAGCCTTTCCTGTATAAGCTTAATTTTCTCGATTACTTGTTGTACCGATTCTGGTCCTCCTAACGTAGCTTCCACAACAAGGAACCACCCTATAGGCGATCTACACTTTCACCCGTAAAGAGCTTCGTATGGAGCCATCTGAATACTGGAATGGTAGATATTATTATATGCGAACTCAATAAGAAGCAGATGATCATCCCAGCTACCATTGAAGTCTATCACATAAGCTCGTAACATATCCTCCAGTGCCTGAATAGTACGCTTAGCCTGTCCGGCTATCTGGGGATGAAATGTTATACTAAGACTTACTCGAGTCCCCAATCCTTTTTGGATAACCTCAAACGATGTCTTCTCTTTCTGAGGGGTGGTGTCCCTATAATAAACTAACACAGGATCCTCATATTGGCATTCCTTTACTTCAGTTACTAAAGAGGATGTTGTCGTATCCTGAATAGTAATTCCAATATCACCTGAGTCCAGTAAACGAACTCCAAGACTAGCTAGCTGATGAACCTCATGGGCTATTCTCCTATTTTCTGGCTGTAAATATGATAGGCTACCCATAGATCTTCGGCTGAGGGCATCGGCTACTATATTTTCTTTCCCCAGATGGTATAAAATATCAACGAATAGTCTTTAAGTAGCTCCAACCATCTCCTTTGACGTAAATTTAATTCCTTTTGCTTGAAGATATACTGGAGGCTCTTATGATCCATATAGATATCAACATGAATGCCATACAAGTAGTGCCTTTACGTCTTTAGTGCATAAATCACCGTCGCTAACTCTAAACCATGGGTCGGGTAGTTGCTTTCGTGCTTTCTTAGTTGTCTAGAAGCATAAGCTACAACCTTACCATGCTACATCAGCACACAACCCAATCCAACGCCTGAAGCATCACAATAGATCATATAACCACCGGTCCCTTTTGGGAGCATTAGAACCGGTGCTGAAGTTAATCTGTCCTTTAATGCGTGGAAACTCCGTTCGCAAGCATCAGTCCATTGAAACTTTGCTCCCTTCTAAGTCAACTTTGTCAAAGGTGCTGAAAGGGAAGAAAATACCTCTACAAATCTCCTGTAATAACCTGCTAAACCGAGAAAGCTATAAACCTCTATCGGTGTTGTGGGTCTAGGCCAAGTCTTTACTGCCTCAATCTTTTGCGTATCCACCCGGATGCCTTCACCCGAAATGATATTCCCAAGAAAAGCTACAAAGTTCAACCAGAATTCACATTTAGAGAATTTTGCATACAACTTCCCTTTTTGTAGAACTCTCAGCACAGTACGCAGATGATCTGCATGCTCAGCCTCTGAACGAGAATACACCAATATATCATCGATAAATACAATTATGAACAGATCTAAAAAGGTCCTGAACACACGATTCATCAAATCCATGAGTACTACTGGGGCATTGGTCAAATAGAACGACGTAACACGAAACTCAAAGTGCCCATATCTGGTCTTGAATGTTGTCTTCACAATATTTTCCTCCTTAACTCTTACTTGATGGTACCCGGACGCCAAGTCTATTTTTGAAAAACACTTGGCACTTTGAAACTGATCAAATAAATCATCAATCCTCAAGAGCGAGTACTTATTCTTGATCGTACCTTATTCAACTGTCTATAATTAATACACATCCATAAGGAACCATCTTTCTTCCTCACAAATAACCAGGTGCTCCCCACGGTAATATACTAGGTCTGATAAAACCTTTTTCAAGCAAGTCCCTTAGTTGTTCCTTTAACTTTTTCAGCTCTGTGGGGGCCATTCTATAGGGAGGAATAGATATTGGATGAGTATCTGGTAGTAGGTCAATAGCAAACTCAATTTTTCACTCTGGCGGAAAGCCCGAAAGCTCATCGGGAAAAACATCGAAAAACTCATTAACCACAGGGATGGACTGAATGGTTGGTGACTCTACTTCCATATCCTGAACCCGAACTAAGTGATAAATATAGCCCTTACTGATCATCTTCCTTGCCTTGAGATAGGAAATAAACCTACCTCTCCGCGATGTTGTATTACCTTTCGACTCCAAAACAGGCTCCCCTTGAGATTGAAATCAGACTATCTTTGCTCTACAATCAACGTTGGCATGACAAGAATCCAACCAATCCATACCCATTATAACATCAAATTCTACCATATCTAATTCCATTAGGTCCCTACGATAGATCGACTATGAACTACTATTATACAGCCCATATATACTCTATTAGCTATCATTGAGTCCCCAACAGGTCTAGACACCTCAAAAGGTTTAACCGATTCAAGTTTTATTCCAAACTTACTAGAAACCAACGGAGTAACGTATGATAAGGTGGAACCTAGGTCAATCAGTGCATATACATCATATGATGAGACTGATAATATACCTGTAACAATATTAGGCGATGACTCCTGGTCCTGTCATCTTGCCAAAGCTTAAAGGCGGTTCTGAGGACTGCTCGAGCTAGATGCTCTGCCTCTGCCTATACCATGACTTATTGGTGTTGTGGACCTTGTCTGGGGGTCGTAAACGAACCAGCTACAGATCCCGCTGGCTGAGCTATACTTGCATCACCTCTCATTGGACAATCCCTCATAACATGGCCCAGATAACCACAAGTATAACAAACACTTAATCCCATACAGCACTGTCCGGTATGCTGCTTACTATATTGAGCACATCGTGGCAAGGGCGGTCTCATCTGACTTGATTCACCCCTATACTGAGAACCCGAGGCCCTAAAATTCTGACCAGATCCTAAATATGAGGAACGATCAAACCTCTTACCGCCAAACTGAGGGGGCATGCTAGCTGATGGCTGGGCTGGATACCTTGAGTATTGTTGCCTCTGACCACCTCAAAACTCACCAAAAGGACCGAAGACCTCGCTCTCTTATTCTGCGCCCTAGCATGCTCACGATCCATCCTCTGCTTCGGCTTACGCTCCTCTACACCCTGAGCGTATGCCTGAATATGAGAAATATCCATGTTCAGTTGAAGCAAGACCGACATACAATCATTAAGAAAGTGAGGCTCTAATCCAATCACAAACTGGTGCACCCGATCCTGCATCTTAGATACAATAGTGGGGTCATACCTAGCAAATGAATCAAACTGAAGGTTGTACTCCTGACACTCATGTTACCCTGTCGAAGGGTCAAGAACCTATCAAATCTTGCCCGTCTAAGCTCTGATGGCAGATAATGGCGAAGAAAAGCTTCTGTAAACTCCTGCCATACTGCTGGAGAGGAATCCTCACCTCTGGAAAATTCCCAAGACTCGTACCAATTAACTGAAACATCTCAGAGTCTATAGGAAGCTAGCTCAACCGACTCAGTTGTAGTGGCCTTCATTACCCTTAACGTCCTCTGTAGTCTATCAATAAATACCTGAAGGTCCTTGTTTGGATCTGCTCCAATGAATATTGGAGGGTCTAAATTAATGAAGTCACGAACTCTCATAGTGACGGACCTACCTGTATGACCAGTACCTACCTCCTGATGCCAAGCCTGCGTAGCTACTAATCGAGTAAATAGCTGAATAGCATCTCTCATCTCCTGACCCGGTGTATCTGGCCGAGGAGCCGGACGTATAAGGGCGGGTGCTGGAGCTGGTGCCCCTCGGAACTCTTCTGGAAATGGCGGGATATGTGAAGTCTGAGATTGAATCTCACTATGAGACTCTCCCCAAGCCCTGGTAACTTATGGCGCTCGACTAGTAGTCTCACCAACCATGGACTTTCCCTTCTGGGCGACTGTAGTCTTCGGAGGTATCGCTGAAAACATAACATCTTGTTAGGAACGTAAATCCTTATATTGCACGATCTAAGATAAGAAGAGAGGATAATATCCTATATGTACTGTAATCTCCTATCTATAAGTATGGTGTATAACACACCCATAAACAAGACTCTACTAGACACGGTCTGTATACAACCCTAGGATAGAACTGTTCTGATACCACTTTTGTCACAATTCAAACCGATAGGCCGCGATGAATGCCCGAGTCCTGCCTGTTGAACACCCTTAAGCATGTGACTAAGATATAAACCTAAATAATATCTACTGAATTACGAGAGTACCATGGGCGAGGAAAACCTGTCCAAAAGACATATATACATATACGTGCGGATTACAGTGGGCGAGCCGACAAGACCGCATACTATCCAACTGGACATAACTGCCTATAGACCTCTAATAGAAATACAATTGTACAAAGACGGGATTGAGCTACATCATACCCATATATATATATATATATATATATATATATATACACACAAACATATCGTACCAAAATCAAAAGCAGCTCCAGATCAAGTAGAGCACGCCAACTCTTGCTGATCAAGGATCCTAAGAAGGGGACTGTCAACTTGCCTACCTGCACCTGCTGGCATGAAATACAGGCCCCGTAAAATAGGGTGTCAGTACGAAAAATGTACTGAGTATGTAAGGCATAAAAATCAATACTTAAAAGACATAGATGAAATATGGAAAATATAAATCCATCTCTAAATCTGAATAACTTTGTAAATTCTGAAACATTTATAATGTCATGCACGTGAATATAAATGTCGTGTGATGCATAGGTATGAGTGTACATAATATCATCAAACCACTAAGGGCACCCATCATATCCTCTCGGCCACTGTAGGAAACATCATCAATATATACCAACTGATCAGGTGGTGGTCCGTATATAATGCAGTAACCTTTTTCCCATATCCCATGTACATAAATATATACACATAAATACGTGTATATAACTTCGTCTGGTCATGGGTGAAAGTACATGCATAAATGAATAAAATGCATGAAAATATGTTAAAAATCTCAATATTCTTTTCGGATAAACTTTATCAACTGCGTATTATTTTAAGACCCATGAACAAAAGATATAATAATATGTCACATGGGGAATCAAGAACAAAGATAACCCTAGTATTTCTATGAATATAGTCGTTTATAAAAACTGTGCGCTTGCTCGTTTCTTCTGTATAACTTGGACCATGCCAAAAAGAAAGAAGGGATAGCTTTAACATACCTGGAGTAGGAAAAAAATTCGTATGATGTTCTTGGAAATTTTTTTACCGTTTTTCTTTAGAACCGCAAAATTTCTCCGTTGCTAAAACTCTAAAATTCTTGCTGGAATTTGTTGGAATTGTAGAAGTCACGTTGATTACAGTATAAACTTTGATCTTTAATGTGTTTTTGAGAAGGGAAAGATTGAAGGAGCTATGGATGGCTAACGTTCTTTCACAAGTCTTTCAATGCAGAGCCTTGAAAATGAAAGGAATTTGAAAGACTTTGGTATCCAGAGTCTTGAAAATGAAAGGAATTTGTTGTAAGGGCCGAAAAATTTTGCTAAGTAACTTAGGATTTCGTGTTACTGAGTAGGTTAATTATAATATTTTATATGCTATTAACATGGTGGGCATCAATTGGATTTGGTAAATAGGTGTATAATCCTTATAATGTGTAATTTGGGGTCCAATGGGAGGCCTAAGTCCAAGTCAAATTGGAAAATTTCATAATAGGCTAAAATTCCAAATGAGTTTGCACAAGTCTACACTTTAAACAAGCATATCTAAATACAGATAAGGTTTTATGTGATGAAAAACCTATCACATGAAAATTCTTTGAGTCTAATTTTCAACGCTTCAAACCGTTCATCATTTGGACATTCCTACACAAAGTTATGATCAAATTACCAAAGGCTGGTATAATGAAATTTTGCGGCCATTCTGCAACCATTATCCGATAGCAGAAGTGGTTATGCGACCACAAAATGGTTGCAGACCTGTCCAGTGTAGCCCAATTCTGGGCACCGGGTTTTGCGACATGTCTGCGACCCACATTTCTGTTTTGCGGTCCATTATGCGACCGCAGACCCGATTTCAGACGCTTATTTTTCCTATTTTATAACTCGTTTAATAAATAGGCTTAGGGGCTTCATTTGGGGTCAATTTTTTTTACTGATTTTACAGAGAGGAAAGAGCAATATAGAGAGAGAAAGAGGGAACCTAGCACTCCAAATCACCTAATCTTGTTCAAATCTTCAAGAATCAAGGAAGCAAGCCACTAGATTATCATCCATCCGGGTAAGTCCTATTCCTAGAGCTTTAATGCAAGAGGTTAAGAGTTCAAATATATGGTAGGGTTAGAAATAGGCCATGCATGTACACTAGGTTGTAGGATGTGGAATTTTCAACTATATTTGGGTAGTTTCTTGTTGAAATTAGTTGAGGAAAGAGGGGGTTTTAAGTATAGGACCTTGAAGTCTATTTCACATGTTAGGTGTTCGATGAAATCCCTAAGAGAGTTGCACCATGGGGTCTTTCTATTTATTAATCAATTTTTGTTATCTTCCTATAGATTATTATCGCTAGAAGTATTGGGGCATTGTTGCAACTTAAGGAAAGCTCAACAAGGTATGTTGGCTAAACTTTCTCTCTTGGAATCGAATTCCATAAATGTTTCCGTAAGTTCAAGTATGGTTGGCTCAAAGTTCCTAATTTCTATAATCGGGGTTATCCCCTATAAATTCATAAACTTGATTATTTTGGACGAGCCTTATATCGAAAGATAGATGCTTAAAGTAGGGTTTGCTTATTAAAATGGTATGGGTTGAGTTGTATGTTAAATGAAAACTAGTATACCAATTGGGTGAGAAAAACTTGATATGCTTAATTTCTCTTATGTGTACCAAATGCTTTGGTTGAGTGTGTCTAGTTGTTGATAATCTATAAAGAGGTTAGAAAATGAATTAAACGAATTGGGAAAATAGAATCTGGATAACGTGCCAATGACTTAAGTTATATTTATGCCTAGTGATGCCTATGAAATGAGAAAATGTGAAACAGATTATGAAATGAGCCTCGACTTAACTGTTTTAAAATGACTTCGAAAACAAAATTACCTAAAAGCTTTTGGTACTCAATTCATGCCCATAAGTTGTTGTTTTAACTAATGCCTTGTCTTATAATGTATTCATTGTGATTTGAGTTCTTACATACTTCGGTTTTGAAACTGTACATTGTTATGATTGGGAAAGAGTAATTCAAGAATAATTGGTGTATTAATTGCTTATGACTTTGGTATGTGTATCTATTGCTTGTTGGTATGCCCCAATCTTTGGGAAGGAAACCTTTTGTGTTTAAAGTTTACATTGATAATGAACTTGAGGTATATTATTTCTGGAATACTTTGTAGGTTGGTAATTGGCGATGATCCTTGAAATTTAAAGAATTGAAAGTATGAAATATAGAATGCGGTCAACATGCCATGAATAATGAATCTTGTTAAAGGCCCTAAGAGCCAAGAGAATATTATTAATGTGGATGGTTGAATATTCTAATAAAGATTTTTACAATGTGAAAGATTCTGGGATGAATACGGTTCTATATATATGTTATCTTTGTGTGCAATTAAAATAAAAATATTTTTGAGAGTATCATTAGCATGATCGAGGAAGGGTGGGTCATAAGGCCCACTTCTGAAACTACACATGCCGGTGTAGGGGTGGATTGTGATTTGGGATGAAATCAAAATATTGGTAAAATTATGATATTTCCCCCCCAAAGTGGGATGAAACTAATACCCGTGAATTGAAAAGAAAAAGGCAACCCACACGGCATATGTGGGAAGGCGGCCTAGCTGGTCGGGTGGAGATCAGACTCCATGTTGCACACATGGTGGTACTACTCTTGTAACAACTTTCTTTCGCATCATAATGTCAAACCACATTGTCTGTGGGGAGATGGCCTTGCTGATCGGGCGTGATCAGACTCCGTGTTAACAAAGACGGTGGAATATTGGTGCTAATGATCTCCCAATTATATATATATATATATATATATATATATATATATATATATATATATATATATATATATATATATATATATATATATAT
>MU758222.1:35643-50489 GCA_026770625.1 Nicotiana glauca
AAATATATATATATATATATATATATATATATATATAAATATTATTTTCGTACTTTAGAAATCGTTATGTTTTAATTACTTATTTGGATATTGTTTATTGTGACTTGATGGCTCTATTTGTTGTCTTTGCTTATATGGACATTCTATTTTAAAAGAGTACCTTTAACTATTCATACTAGTGCTATTAGACGGCACTAACATCCATTTTGCCCGGGGCGCTGTATCTTTAAATGATACAGGTGGTTCCATAGCGGGCGGCATCAGCCAGTGATAGCGGTATTCTCTTCCCAACAGACTTGGTATGCCCCATTCCTGGGGTCATGTCATGTATCTTTTGTTTATTTTTATCATGTTTTGAGGTATAGTCGGAGCCTTATTGCCGGTATTTCCCTATTACTCTTTTGTTATATGTAGAGACTCCATAGACAGATTGTGGGTGGTGTTTGATATTAGGAATTGAACTAGAAATATTGGTTTTGGCTAAAACTTGTCTTTCATTAAATCTATGAACTTGTAATATCTTGTTAATATAAATGAAGTTGTCAATGGGAATGAAATGGAAGCTATAATGAAATACATTCAGAATTTGATTAAGGGAGTTCATCTCCTATTTATTTGTGAACTAGTTTAGGTAGAATTAAATATAACAGGCTTGCTCAGTCGGGTTTACTCGGTTGAGCGCCGATCGCGCTCCTCAATTTTTGGGACGTGACAAAACTTGGTATCAGAGCCTAAAGTTTTAAAGTGTCCTAGGATTTTTTGGAGTCATGTCTAGTAAAGTCCTTCTTATCGGTGTGTTGTCGATCACATTTATAAGTTGGATGCTATTTGGACCATTAGGAATGATACCCTTCTTTGATATTCTATTCGTGCGGTAGAACTCAAGATAGGGAGATAATTTCCTTGTGATGTCTCATTTTCAAGATGAGTAATCCACGGGTTCGAAGCAACGAGGGAGGAATAACCCCGCCATTGAATCTGGGGCACATTGCACAAGAGTTCGTTGGGAGAATGTGTCAAGCTGTGGAGGGATTGGAAGAAATTGTTTCTAAGGAAAGTGTTCTTGTTCCTACCAATGTCACCACACCGACAGATCGTGTGGTAAGAGCATCAAAGAAACGAAAGAGGGTTGTTAGTGCTAATGAGCCGGATTATTGAGTTTGCAAGAAGTGTCACTTGGGGAGATGTTTGATGACTCTTGAGATATGTTACGGTTGTGGAAAGAGGGACAACAAGAAGAATAAATGCCATAGATTGGGTACACCTATCCCGGTCTTCCCGGTATGTGGGAAGGAACATTTGACATCGTGTTGTGAGTATGCTCATCAACGTGTTTGGGGTGGTAGATCAGGGCAAAGTTTGAAGGAGATATGGATGGCTAACGTTCTTTCACAAGTCTTTCAATGCAAAGTCTTGAAAATGAAAGGAATTTGAAAGACTTTGATATCCAAAGTCTTGAAAATGAAAGGAATTTGTATCCTTGTGACACCTAATCAAGGAATGACTCTTAGTCATTTCTTGATAATGTGGCTAGTTTCCACGAGGGATGGGGGCGAGATATTTAATTTTTATCCATTTATTAGGCAATTAGGTAATGTCCCGCTACACGGTAAATTGTTTCAAATTACTTAAAATTTTACTTATTTTTAATACTATATATATCATACTATCGTGGTCATATGGTACCTTCTATGGTATTAGTCAATAATTATCGGGTATTATCGCTCGAACCGTATTTTATCCCAAATTGGCCACTTTCAACAACACTCTTTTTCTTTAATTCGTGTACTCTTTATCCTTCATGACACTTACTTATCGCTTTTTATAAATAGCGTTAATACGTTAACCTCAACTAATATCGTCCTCGAGTCTACGTCAATTAACTGAAGACGAAACTCTAAACGCACGAAAACTCGAGAAGTAACAATAGCAGACAACCAAATATTTATACACAACAACAGCCAACAATATTGTAACTAAGGTTATAACTTATACATGTGAATCTTTCTTTATGATTGATATGCACATTGTGACATTCAAAACAGTGATACACAATATATAACGTTTTTCTAAACACAATTGTAGATTAATATTCAACAGTGTATTCAAAAGATATAACACAACCAATGGCTCAGATATCAATGATGATTTAATAGTAGCAGGGACATTGAATTTGTGCACCTATTAATATCAACTGAAGTTTTTGCAGAACCTATTTCTATCGATTGCTCGAACCCGACTTCATCACTCTTGGAAATGAAATTCTTGTTCACGAATTAAATATCTTTTTTTTATTTGTCATAGAGTGTTTTTTACTTTAGGGAGAATCTTTCCCACCCATTCTCTGTTGCGGAATAAAATATATAAAGGAGAGAGGTTTCAAGAAAATACTGCCGCTCACACAAACTGATCGCACGTCCCCATTATTTTTTAGCATGCACCCGTTTATTTTCTTTTATTTATCTGTATTTTAACTTCCATAGGCAACCTCTTTAAGGTTTTATCTCCTAAAAATGGATAGGGTCAGTCCACATGGGTGACCCGCGACCCAAACCCAATATCCAACACATATTTTGTGCTGGCATTATTAATTCCCCTCAGTTTCATTTCCTGGATCCATTGATATCATCAACTAGGGCTGTTCAAAACTGAACTGTAATCGTTAACTGAATCACAATGTTGGCTTATTGTTGTCGGATTATCGGGGTAATGATTGGTGAGCGGATTAAGATTTTATAATTAATAGCTTAACGATTTGTGCATGGATTACTCAATTTCCCTATTGAATAAACCGTTAACCTGTTAAGAACTTTTGTATTTATACTTTTACCTCTATGGAACTAAAGTAGTATTTGAAACCCTATATCCTTGTCCATAGGAATTTATTGGGAGACCAATAAGGGTGGCATACAGTAAAAGATTTCTGAGAGAAGAGACAAAAAAGGATCTCCAGCCCCAAAAATTATCATCTGAATTGATCTCTGTGGCAGAATGAGCTAAACCTGCTGAAATTTGAAAATTATTCTTGTGAGGAATGAGTTTCCACGACCCTTTGTTTATGTAGTAGAATCCAGGCAAATATTAAAAAAAAAAAATTGTATCAGAAATTTGAATATGGCTTCATATACGTTCCATGTTTCTTTTGTTGCATGTGTTATCCGAATTATGTTCTGTTTCCTATCTCTTCTTTTTGTTTAGCGGTGAGGACAAAATGTTTAATCGTGTATAAGTTTCAAGACAAATATTCACTATGGTAATTGAATACAATCCGAAGGTGACATTTCCTAAATGTTCCCTTATCTCCAATTCTCTATTTCTTTTTTATTGTCAATTTGATTTAACGGATAAATCGTCTGATAACCTTGAGGGGTAGCTCAACTGGTAAAGGCTTGAGGACAAAGTCCTTCAGGTCGCCAGTTCGAGCCCCCGCAAGGTCACAGGAGGCATTACAAATCGGCCACGTCTCCAGGGCCCCGTGGAACTAACCGTGTGCCCCGTCTTGAAACAGCGGGACCCGGTGGGTACAGCTAGTCGGGTTCACAAAGTGATGCCCGGAAACCACGGTTGAAAAAAAAAAAAAGATAAATCGTCTGATTACCGCCGATAATCGCTAATACGTTACCAATCCGTCCGATGTCTTATTTGTCGGCTAAGGATTACTATATTTATAAATCAATAACCGATAAGCCAAACCGTTAAACGTAAATATCCGCTAATCCACCCGATAGCACCCCTAGCATCAACTACCTCTTTTTTGGGCTTACAACTATGCTGTACTCAGAAATGTTGTCTGCACTTCTGCTTTATCAACAATATATTAATCACATGCATATTTTACTGACACCACAAAACAAAGAATGAAAACTCAGAAAGCTTGAATGAACCTATTAACCGGAATTAATACAATCTCAAGTACAAAGAATGAAACCTAATTGGAAAAAAAGCAACCGTATTCACAGGGTGCACATCCACGCACATGCCAGCTATATTTGTACGAGAGGAAAAAAAATTGAATGGTTAATTTCCGTGAATAAAGTCTGTCTTCACTTGTCTTTCCATCCCAGCTCAATGGCTCTTATCTCCCACAATGCCGAGAGCTTGCGCTCTTGTATCAATGCAGCTTCAGCCATTTCCCTAGCACCCTCGCATGCTTCCATCCCCATGTTGCATTTCTCCGTCTCTTTTTGGTAATGTGAAGATGCTCTTTTTGCACTCATAATTAGAGCATTGGTGTGTTCCAGATTATCATCGGTGACATTTTTGTGCAAGTTAATTTCCTCTGACAATAGACTAATAATGTCCTTCTTCATCTCGTCATTCCAATCACGATCATCTTTACCACAGTCTGCATCCACACAGAAAAACATGATGCAAGGGATTTTAAGACGCAGCTGAAAAACGAGTAACAAAAGAGCGACTCCACTACATGCAGCCATTCTGCATTCGATCCCTACTCTGGAATGTGTCACTTCCTCTCCTTCAATTCAAAGTCCTATACAGGTTGCAGTGATATACTCAGCTTGTCTACAATCTCAAACTATCATCTAACGGAATTACTGATTTCTTTCTTCTTTTATATAACCGAGAAATTCCCCAGGGCCAATAGCAACAGAGGCAACAGAATTACTGAATTCTTAGGTTCCTAACTTGATAGAAAAGGCAAAAATGGGTTAAAAGGCTCCTAGCATTATTAGTCCCCCACCAAATCTATTCATCATACAACTGTGTGAGTAGTTCCGAATTTTCTGGAAGTTCGGCAAATAAATTCTTAAACTTGTCTGAACAAATTATTTTTTTTTTTTTTTCCTTTTTTCCCAGTCCGCTACAACTTAAGAGAAACATATTAATTTAAGCAGAAAACAAAAAACTTCAACCAGAAAACTAAAGATGCAACATTTCACTTTATATCTTGAGATTGTATAATTTAACATAAGACAATTTTCAGGCTTTGAAACAAGAGCAGCGAGCTAACCTTCCAATGAATTGTTGAAGACATCTGCAAAATAACACATAAACCGAAGATAAGTCATAACAGCCAATACTAATATGCATCTGGAACAAAAAATATTACAGTTGCTAATTTTGCATCGCGAGCCATAAGCATTCCCCCCACACAAAAAAAAAAAAAGAGGAACTATGGAGAAAAGGCATAATTTGACATTTTTCCTATAAGCCATAAGAGTTTGGATGGTGGAAGCATGATTAAAACCTTATTTCTGCTGCTTTGGAAAACTCTAAAGGACTAGCACTGCAGTATACTGAATAATAAGAAAGTCATTATGGCGGAATCACCATTTATATGTAAAGAAGTTAATCTAACTCTTCTATTGACTTGGAGGCTAGACGGTCACTTCTTATAAGCCAAAAATAATTTTTCAATACTTCTTTCCTGAAGTCTCTTCTGCTGCATTTGCTGCTACAAAATTATAGAAACCGAAGTTAAGTCGGTTATAGAGAACTTTTCCCATATGCCAGCAACATTTGTTTCAAGATCTAATTGCCAAGCAAACATCAAACTTTAAGATACATTTCACTGCCTTGACTTACTTCCTTTTGGACATTCTATTACCATTAAGAACCTTCAGTTGAAATATGTGGTTCCTTACTATTGTTAAGAAAGGACAAAGGATTCTACCTCATTTTTCACTATGACAATCACAAAAAGATAAACCCCGTGACAATTTTATAAATTTGTTAATTTACGAATTAAATCAAAATCAATCGGTGTATATTTTACTAAAGAATAGCACGTTCTCGCTGCAGATAATGGCATATTCCCGTTTTTGTATCGGGAACTCTTCATTAAGTGCCCCCCTAATAAGAAATAAATAAGCAGCCTAAACGCTTTGCTGGCTAGAAGCAAGAATTTCAGTAATTACAACTATATCAGCAGTTGAGAACTTCAAATTTAAAGCATCATCTTCCTTCATCAATAAATGCGTAAGTGAATGTAGCATGCTTCAGAATGTAATGAACCATAATTTATAGTCACTATATCTCTAATAAAGAAGCACACAAATACAGGAAAACTAGATACATCTGGTATATTTTGTAAATGGAAGGTTATATAAGAAAATGAACAGACCTAAAGGCAGAGAGAGGATGGAATCCTGAGAGCAATCACAAGAACAAGGAGGACATGAAGCCAAAAGAGTATAGCTGTGCCACAGCCTTGGTGCTCTCACAATGTAAAGAACCAAACACAAACCAAACACAACCAATACAAATCTCACACTACACAGCCTCTGCTCTGATGATGAGTGACCCATAAATGTATTTCTCCTGTAACAGGAGAAAAAACCAAAGATTGAACCAATGTCAGATTTCACAGAAAACACATAGGATCAACCACCTCCAAAAAAAACACACACACACAACCACATTTTACCTAGGTGAAAACAATCAAGATTTAACTTTAGCCTTCAACTCCAAACATTTGACAAGTCTGAATAGAAACCCACTTTGAAAAAATGGGTGTATTCGTGACCTCCAAAATGTGTAGAAACGAACCTTCGCCAGAGCGAGAGGGGGGTGGGGGGGAGGATTGGTGTTATCAAATATAATTAGGACTTTGGTCTTCTTGAATCTTTTTAGGAAGATAAAGGGTGACCCAGATCCCAAATAGAAGAGATTAAAATGCCTATAAAAATTTTGAGAGAGAAAATCGCCAAAACGAGAAGGGCTCCGAGTATGGGGTGAAGAAGAAGTCTCTGCTTTTAATCCAAGAAAAGGGAGTTTTCATCATGACTTTGGACTGTTGGACACAAATTTATAATTTATGGATGCACGGATTTGTTAGACTTATCTGAAGTAGTATTAGTAGTAGAAATCCAATTTAAAGAGAGAAAAAGATCAGATTCAACTGCATCGGCATATTTGGATGCGAGCACTTTATTTGGGTCTAAATATAACAATGGAACTTTACATTCAAATTAGATATTTTTGTTGTAAAATAATCATATTGTGGAGGGTGTTCATTCCTCATATATAGCTAGGTCAAGCAAAGCAAGCTTTCTATAAGGAAAAAGTTAAATTCTCTATCTAAAACTTTTATGTTGAAGATGCTCAGCAATGGCGGTTAACAGAAAAGAGGAAAGAGACGAAAGGAGGAAGCAATGAGAGACTTCATTGATTAGCGAAAAATGAGAACTTAGTGATATTTATACACAACTTCCTACTACATGTACTGTGCTACCGCTAACTAACATATGCTAACTACATTTTAACTTAACTGACAGTTGTACACAGCTATTGCTCCACTAATACTATAACTAACTCATTATCTCAACACTTCCCCTAAGCTGAGGGAGAAACAGGTTCTTCATTCCTAACTTGTCCATTAGATTGTTAAGCTTTGTTCCAATGTGTTGTGTTTGTATCTGCCCATCCTGAATCTTTTTTCTAACAAAATCACGGTCAATATCAAAATATTTTTGTCACGACCTAATTTCCAAACCCGGTCGTGACGGTGCCTCTCGTCCAGCCAACTAACCCCAATTCGTCTCATTCAAAATATTTAAACATAAAGGAATAGCAAAAATACGATTTAATGACATTAATTAACGATATTTACAACCCAACACTGCCCGACCGGGGTGTCACAAGTCACGAGCATCTACAAGGATTTTTGATACAACTACAAAGTCTATAATACATAGAACAAAATCTGGATCAAAGGAAGAAGTCCGGTGCCGCGAACGTTGGCGGTCACCTTGCTCAGCTATGATAGCAAATCCTCAACCAGCTCAAACCCGCTACCGGGTAAACCAATACCTGCATCTGCACGCGAGGTGCAGGGAGTAAAGTGAGTACTCCAACTCAGTGAGTAATAAAAGTAAATAATAATTGAGCAGCAAGAAACCACGTAAAGCAAGCCCTCATGCTATACAGAACAATGTAACCCTTTAAGAAAACAGTAAAACCGTGAAATCTTTAGAAATATGGACTCAGTTTAAAACCTCTTTTGAAAATATCTTTTTCCAACAGTTAAGCAAATGAATGCGAAATAGATAGTGCAAATCAGCACAAAAGTCAGCCCCTCCGGCACAGCACTCCATTAACAAATAACACCAGGGTACAGCTAAGCAGTGCAAGAAGTAGCATAGAATCCAATAAAATGCGAGTGTTGGAATGTCATGACAAATAATACAAATAGGAACAAATGCACGAGTGCAATGAAATGCATATGACGGTATACTCCGGTACTCACTGCGGCGTGCAGCCCGAGTCATCTATATATTTAACGTCGGCGGCGCTCACTGGGGATGTGTACAGACTCCGGAGGGGCTCCTACAGCCCAAGCGCAAATAATCAAGCCATCTCGTGGCACCAACCAGGCCCTCAGCCTCAATATTAATACAATACCGCTACGGTGCGCAGCCCGAGCCATCCATATATCCAGAAATCACTATAACACTGCTGCGGTGCACAACCCGATCCATGCTCAGTCTAGAAATGCATATAAGCCACTTGGGCAATATTAAAATAATAGTTCTCAGCTCAAAACGTCAATAAAATATTGTTTTAGTTTTCAAATCTTAGAAAAACAGCTGAGTTTGCAAAATAGTATTAAAACCTTGGACCGAGATCAAATAATATGCAAAGTAATGCGAAAACAGTGATATCAATCCCCGGAGGATTCACATAGTTGGCACGAAGCCCAAACATGACAATCAGCCCAAATTATGATGATAGCAAGTAGTTTCAGTCAAATACGTAGTAATTTCATCAATCGGGACGGACCAAGTCACAATCACCATCGGTGCTCTACCCCACGCTGGCTATCCGGTGTGCAAGTCACCTCAATTCAGCACTATGATGTGCAAATCCGGGGTTTCAAACCCTCAGGATATCATTTACAATCATTACTCACTTCGAATCGGTAAAATCTCTAGCTCGCGACATCTTTGCCCCTCAAATCGACCTCTACGCGCGTCGAATCTAACCAAAATTAGAACGAATACATCACGATATGCTAAGGGAACAATACCCAATCGAAAACAATCGAAAATAGCAAAAGATCTCAAAACTAGCAAAACCCGAACCCCGGGCCCACTTCTAAAAAAATTACAAAATTCACATCATCAGATTCCTTATCTCGCAACGAGTCTAACCATACAAAAATTATCCAATTCCCACAACATTTAGACCCTCACGTCCATGATTCTATCCAAGAGGGTTTTCTATACTTTTACAACAAAATTCGCGGATTAAACACCAAAACTAGTGATAGATTCAAGTTATACAATCAAAATTGAGTTAAGAATACTTATCCCGAAACACACCCGAGGCCCTCGCGACCTCAACCAAACACGCCAACATATCCCATAACATTATTCAAACTTGTTCCAACCTTCGAAATGCTCAAAACAACATTAAAACACCAAATTTGCATCGGATTCAAGCCTAACAATTTCAAGAACTTACAAATTCCATTTTTGATAAAAAAAACCCAACCAAACCACGTCCGAATGACATGAAATTTTTCAGCCAAGTCCAAAATGACATAATGAAGCTACAACAACTCTCGAAATTCTATTCCGACCCTCGGATCAAAATCTCACCTATCAACCGGAATTCGCCAAAATACTAACTTCGCCAATTCAAGCCTAATTCTACACCGGACCTCCAAAATCAATTCCGATCGCACTCCTAAGTCACAAATCATCCCCCGAAGCTAACCGAATCACCGGAAATCACATCCGAGCCCTATAACTAATAATTCAATGTCCGGTTGACTTTTCCAACTTAAGTCTTCCTCAAAAAGACTAAGTGTCTCATTTCTTATCAAAACCAATCCAAATCAACTCTAACACACCACATACCGGTAACGAAACTTGAAGAAGCATAAAATGGAGGAAACGGATCTATAATTCATGAGACAACGGTTCAGGTCGTCACAATTTTGTTCTTTCATGGAATAATGGATTTGTATTGCATCTTTGTTGTTACAGAACAACTACACATGTAGATGTGCTTCAGTCCAATCTCTTTAAATAACCCAATTAGCCAAGGTAATTACAGCCATAGTAGCAACCATACTTCTGAACTCTGCTTCATCAGAACTTTTAGAAATAGTGTTCTATCAATGCATCACCAAATTTTACCATGTATCCAGTGACTGATTTTCTTGTTTCTACACATGCTCCCCAATCGGAATCATAGCATCCTTTCAGCTGATTGGTTCTTTTTGTTGGTATAAATAATCCTAGACCTGATGTTCCTTTGATATATTTGACAAACCTCATAGCTGCATTCATGTGTGACTGTTTGAGAGCATGTATATGTTGACTGATCACTTGACAACAAAAGTTATACCAGGCCTTGCCAATGTTAGATACAATAACATGCCAATCAATCTCTGATAGTTACTCGAATCCTCAAGATGTATGTCCGTTCATATTGTACCTATGTTATCATTGTTTATAAACTTGTCAAAGTCCCCAAAGGTAAGCTTAAGTTGAACTCAATGGGTGTTCCCACTGGTTTCCTACCTACTAACCCTATTCCTGACACTAGTTAAAGGGCATACTTTCTTTGGTTCATTAGAATACACTTCTTGGATCTAGAGAACTCAATGCCTAGGAAATATTTCAATTCTCCTAAATCTTTCATCTTGAACCTAGACTGCAAGTCTTTCATTACCTTCTGAATAAGCTTCAAACTGCTCCCACTGACTAAAAGATCATCCACATACACTAGTACAATTACCAGATCCTACTATACCTTTTGTTTAAAGAGGGAATAGTCATAGTGAGATTGAACAAAACCAATATCATGTAGTGCATTGGTCAACTTCAAATTCTATTACCTAGGGGCTTGTTTAAGTCCATATAACGATTTATGAAGTTTACACATCTTTTACTGATATTACCTCTAGCTGGCAAAGCTATATGGAATATGTACGAACACTTACTCAAGTAAATCACCTTGAAGAAATGCATTATAGATACCAATTTGAAAAATATACCAACCAGATGCTGCAGGCGAATCCACTACAGGCCTTACAGATATCATATTTTCTACAAGTGAAAAAGTATCCTAGTAATCTAGCCCTTCTAGTTGGCTATACCCCTTAGCAACAAGTCAAGATTTATACCTTTCAACCTCCCCCATAGATTTGTAATTCACTTTGAAGACCCACTTACACCCAATAGGAACTTTACCCTGGAATATCAACAATTGTCCAGGTGTGATTATCTTCAAGAGTTTCAATCTCACCTTTCATAAAATCTTTCCACTTGGGATTAGTGTTAGCTTCTGCATATGATCTAGGCTCAAGAACATCTATATAGGCAGTAATGGTGCTCTATAGCCAGGAAGACAACTTGTCATAGCTGACATACTAAGAAATATGATATGTGCAGGAGGATCCTTTGGACTCTACATTATAATCTTTAAGCCATATATGTGGCTTAGAAGTTCTTGAAGACTTCCTTAGGTCAGGAGGAGCCGTGGAAGGAGTAGGATTCAATAAATTGGAATATTCACAATAATCAGGCAAGGGGCATATCAACTGAAGAAGACCCTACATCAAAAGGAGACTCTCTACCAGAAGAGTCAGAAATTGGCAGCTTTCTAAGGAAGAGGTACTATTTGCCAACTGAAGAGACACTATTTTTAAGGAAGAGGTACTTCATTTTAAACATATGGTTTCTACTTTAGTTGAGCGTTAGGCAAACTACTTGTTCTCTTCAGAACCTTTAGAGGTGCATTCCCTAACCTCTTATACCACATGGAGGTAATAGTAGAACTCTTATCAAATTCAAATTGACTGCAGTAGTATTATTTATACTAAAAACACTAGAAGTGGTATTAACAAATGTGATAGAAGACACAAGCTCCTGATCTAAGAACTTCACTGAACCTTCATGTCTTGCTGGCTTGAGAACGTAGATACCACACTCTTCTTTACCAATTCCAACCACCTTTCTACTAAAGAGATCCTGAGAAATACAAAATTCAGGAAAGAAGGCAACAAAGCAACCTAGTTCCTTTGTAATCTTTGAAACCAACATCAGATTGTATTTGAACTCTAGAATATATAAAATATTCTTTTGTAACGACTCGACAATTTTTTATATTAGCGACTTATTTTTCCTTTTTATGTTTCACACATATGTGTTATGGTTTTTTGACATGCGGAGTCAGTTATTTTCATTTTAGGAGAATTTCGGATTGTTTTGGACCCTTTGATTCTTGGCATAGAAACCAAACTTAGAAATCTTGAACAAACTTTGAATTTTATGAAAACAACCTTGAAAATGCATTTTGATGGCTCTGATAGCTTCATATTGTGATTTTGGACTTGGGCGTATGCTCGAAATTGAATTTGGAAGTCCATAGATTGATTTGTGTTGTTTTGCCGAAATTTGGCGATTTTAAGTTGAAAAGTTTTACTGTGGGTTGACTTTTATCTATCGAGTTTAGAATTTTATTTGGGGCTTAGAATAGGTTTGTTATGCTATTTAGAACTTGTTTGAAAAATTTGGTATCATTTGCTGTTGAATTAATAAGATTCGGATGCCTAGTTGCAATTATAGAAGTTCTTGAAGTTTACTTTGAAACTTATGCATTTTAGGGTTCGACTCGTAGTTTTAGATGTTATTTTTGAGTTTAATTCACACGAGTAAGTTCGTATAATATATTCAGAATTGCGCGGATGATTGATATGGATCACCGTGGGATCGGATGAGTTTCTGACATGTTTCAGAATGGATTAAACTGAAAATGAATTGCTGGACTTGCTGGTGTTTAGTATATCGCAATTGCGGGCACCAGCCTTGCAAATGTGAAGGTGACAGTGGGTGCTCAGATGTTGCAATTGTGATTTCCCCTTCACATTTGTGAAGTCAACAAGCTTTTGACTTGGTTCACATTTGCGAACATTTTTTTGCTTTTGGGAGATTTCCAACTTCGTAATTGCGATAACGATTGAGGCTGTTAGGGTTCGCAAATGCGATCCATGGTCCGCAACTGTGAGGGGTTCGCAATTATGATCCTTGGATGCAAGGTTCGCAAATGTGAACCCTGTGTCACAAATGCGACCCTTGTAGCTGGAAAAAAGGGCTGGGAGATGGGATTTTTCAAAATATTTTCTCATTTTAGAACCCTAGACTCGGTAAAAGCTGATTTAGAGAGGGGATTTTCATTTACAAACTTTGGGTAAGTATTATAATCTATTTCCAACTATTTTCAATCAATATATCTTAGATTTTAACATCAAAATCATCTGCAAAAAGTGAAAATTTGTGAAACCTTGTCAAGTTTTTGAAAAATAAGAATTTTGAGTTTTGAGAGTCGATTTGGACTCGGATTTTGAAACTAATCATATACATGGACTCATGGAATTATAGATTGTCGGAATCTACCCTTGGACCCGGGTTTTGACTGAGCAGGCCCCAAGTTGACTTATGTTGACTTTTTCGAAAAAGTGTAAAAATCATAGCTTTATTTATTGTAATTGATTTCCCTTGCATTGTTTGATGATATTAAGTCGATTTTTGTTAGATTTGAGCCGTGTGAAGGCAAAATTTTTGGGACAATCTATTTTCAAGAGTTGAATTAGCCTAGTTGTGGTAAGTATCTTTCCTCACTTTGTGTGGGGAAACTACCCCTTAGAATTGGGTTTGATTGATTCATTTGTGCTATGTGAAAGCCATCTACACAAGGTGACGAGTGGGTACACGGGTTGTACGTGTTAATTGAGCAGTTTAGGCTGCATAGACTCTTTTCATGCTTTAATTGAAATGTCATATCATGTTCTAAATTCTCATAGTCAATCTATTCTTGTGTTAGTCTATTCTTACATACCTTAAATAACTTGTTTAACACTTGTTCTATGTCCTACTTGATAAATTGTCCACATGCTTTAGTTGAATTTGTTGCCCATTTCATTGTCACATTCTATCTCTTTCATTTTTGATTACCATCATTTGAAGTTATTGTACATGTTAAATCTTTCATTGTTGATTATTATTATTTGAAGTCTTGTACATGTTATCTCTTTCATTATTGATTACCCCTAATTGAAGTCATTATTACACGTTATCTCTTCCTTTGTGGGTTATTCTTCTTTAATATCATGGTTACACATTATATTTCTTGTTGTTGAAGTTGTGAAAGCCGTTATCACATAGAGGCGAAGTTGTTATGTGTTGAGAAATTTACATTCATTTCCTTTGTTGATATTCTTGTACACATCGTGGTTGAGCTATGGGCTATTATTGTGGAAATATTGATATTGTTGATTATTGGAAAGTTGTGACATATGGGCATTTATGGTGCGAGTAGTTATTGTGATGTGAAATTGATGTGCATGCGGTGGTGTAAGGATAGGGGTTGATGAGCATGCATCGGCATAAGTCTCGCATAAGGTGAGACTTATGTGTGTGTTGGTTGTAAGGAAATTACATGAAGCCATGTGTCATCATAAGGTGGTAAAGTGGTGTCACGACCCAAAATCCACTAAGGGTCGTGGTGGCGCCGGACACCTCTGTCAGGCCAGCCAACTAACTCATCAATTAATTCCTCTTTTAATACTTTTAAAAATCTAAGGTTTTTCCTTCTAATTTTCATAAATAAAAGTGTTTTGCTTCAATTCAAATTAACAATAACAATTAAATTAAACTTTTCGAAAACCATCCTAGGGACCCGGTGTCACAAGTGCATGAGCGACTACTGATAATAAAATAAAATACAACCTCTATCCGGAATACAATGGACAGGAAATAAATAATCAAAGTACAGAAAGGAGCTATACTAGCTGCAGGTCGCCTCGCAATTTGCAGCTCACCTAGTCCCTGGATCGTCCGTGCTGCTGCGCCCAGTAGGCCGCTAATATATCA
>MU758222.1:65694-90145 GCA_026770625.1 Nicotiana glauca
TCCACAATAGGCGCCAAAACGCTCCCGGGTTATCTAAAACCCAATCCTAGTTCATTCTTTCAACTTTAAGCTTCTTAAATGAGATTTCTCATCTAAATTTAACTTTGATCTTCCCGAATTTAAATTCCGACCATGCGAAGAAGTCATAATACCTGAAATGAAGCTGTTCATGGCCTCCGACTGCTGAACGGAGCGCTAGTACTCAAAACGACCGGTCGGGTCGTTACAAGTGGGTGTAGCTATTTCGGGAAAAATATTTTCAAAACTATTTAAATGTAAGGCTCATGCGGCGGTATAAAGAAAGATTGTGATTGATATTGCGAAATGTGAATACGAGGTGGTACCTTGATTGTGATTCTTGTTATATACAAAGTGGTACCTCGGTTGTGAATCTTATTGTACACGAGGTGCTACCTTGTTATGATTCTTGTTTTTATCTCATGCTGCAAAGAGTTATTCGGTGGGAACACTTCATGTTGTTTAATTTTCCTTGTTCTATCAGTTATTGTCCGTACATAAACATTGTGGTTCTTTTCAATTGCTTCCTTGTTGTTATCTTTATGTTTACAATTCTTTCATTAGTCGATGTTATTAACTTGTCTCATATTACTTATTTCCTCGCGCCCATTACTTCTTTTTATTTCGTTTTCTTCTTGTTTATTATATCCTAGTAGGTGTCTTGATCTGGCCTCAACACTACTCTACCTAGGTTAAGCATGATACTTACTGTTTATTGTTGCAGTGTACTCATACTACGCTTCTGCACATCTTTTTGTGTAGATCAAGGTACATCTCCTCATGTCGGACGTTAGTGATCAACTGTTAGCTGCTTTATGGAGACTTCAGGGTATGCATGCCCAATATCCATAGGCCTCAGGGTCACCTTCTTTTATCTTTATCTCCTGTTGTATTTTAATTCAGATAGTGATATAGTAGACATTTTAGTTTAATCTGTAGAGCTTATGATTAGTTCCACCAGTTTTGGAAAAGTTGATGTTGAGATTCATTTTATGGAAGACCATATGAGTTTTGTAGTTCTATTTTAATATTCCTGTTGATTATTCTTGTTAAGTTATTATAAAATGTCAGGCTTACCTAATCTTAGAGACTAGGTGCTATCACAATATCCTAAGAAGGTAAATTGATGTCGTGACAAGTTGCGGATCGTAGGTGTTACGAGTCATAAACAAGTTTAGTAAATCTTTGTAGATCGGTACGGAGACGTCTGTACTTATCCTATATAAGCTAGGGATAATTAGGAAAACTTTGTTGACACCCAATTTTTCCCTATATATTTTCAATATACAAAATACCTTCAAAATAACATATGCATGCATATATAAGCATGTCTAAATGTTTTATTACTAATTTTTGAAGTGCTTTTAATCAATTTATTTCCATATTTTACCCCTAAAAACCCGATAATAATTTCTAAAATTATTATTTTTTCTGTAGTTCATTTATTGGTCTTTCATATCTATGGTGAAATATAGCTAAGATCATTTTTGCATATTTTTACAAATTTAGTTAGTATTTTTAAAGCTAAATTGCATGTAATTGCAATATTAGCCGCTTTCAGGATTTAATTATATTTTATATTGATAAAATTAAGTCCCGTATTTTTAAATTATTAATTATATGCTATAAATTATTTTAGTGCTTTTAATTTATTTCCAAAAAATTAATATCCTATTTTTATATTTAAAAAGGAAAAATTGGCTATTTAAATAATAGCCCAATTTCGTTCCAATTATAGCCTAATTTTAATCCCAAATCAGACCTAATTTTCTGGCCCAATTTCGTTTAAACCCGACCCCTAATCCAACTAAACCTACCCAAACCCAGATCCTTACCTAACCCCTTTAATCCCAGCCGTTGATCATTTAGATCAACGGCCACCGGCAGCCCTTTCCTTTTTAATTCCAAACGACCCCTAAAACCCTATCATTTGATACAATCCGCCGCCCTTGAATCCTCCTTCTCTCTCAACTCTCTCTTGAACTCTCATGAACCTAGCCGCCACCCTCTCACCCTACCCTGATACCCACCTAATCCATGGCCTTCCGCGATCATTTGAGGCCCGTGCCAGCTTTCCATGGCTTCTATGTGTTTGGTTCTATATTTTCATGACCACATTTCGAATGAGTTTGGTCCAGTCTTTGCTCGACTGGTGTTCATGGCCTTTCTCCGGCCAGCCACGACCTTTTCCGGCCATTTATGGCCTTTCAAGGCGGGCCCTTGACCTTTTCTGGTTAGATCATTACATTTTGAGATCTTTCTCGTTTCTTTTGGGTTTTCTGGAACCTTAATATCTAAGACCTTTCTTTTCTTTCAGATCTACTTTAGATCTGTACTTGCTACAAGTGTTTTAAGTGCTTTCTCAAAAGTTTTTCAACTTTTTTTCAAAAACGACCCTTCATCTTCTCCGATTAGGGTTTTCCTTTAAATTTTCTTTTCAAAGATCCCTGGTTTTAACGTATTTCTGATTTTGCTATGGTTTTGTTCATGTTATTCTTCTATCTGAGTTAGCATGTTAAAACCCTAATTTCTTTTGGGTCTCAATCGAGTTCTGAAACTTTTTGTTTAAATGTATGCTTGTTTAATTAAGTTCTTTATTCTGACTCTCTTCTCCTTGTCTAACTTATCTGATTTGAGCTCTTATCATCTTTTAAGCTCGACTACTATTGAAGCCCTAAATTCTTAGAAGTTTTGCCTCATTCGTTGCTATGAGACCTTTCTTGTTTCTGATTATCTTTTACCTGTAGCTATGTTTCTTCTTCATTGTCAATTCTATGTGACTATTTGACTTACTTGGCCACTATGCTTCAAGTATTTTCTTACTAATGAACCCTAGCTTACCCTTACTGCTACTATATATTTGTGTTGCTTCTTTTGTCAACTCGTTTGACTCTGCATGCTTGTTCATTCCTTACTATTTATATGTTGAAGTACAGAATTATGTTTCTTTCTTGATTGATCCTGATTCCCTCAATATTGTGACTGATTGCAAAAGGATTTCTCATGAACCCTGGTTTTACTCATTTGTTTGAATTAATTGATTCCTTTCCTTTACTATAATATTACCTTGCTGAATCCTTTCCAAAAATAAGTATTTTTCTGTACTTATACTTGATTACTTACTTAATGCTTGTACTACCCTTTTGATGGCAATAATAGTCTGCCTCTAAACCGATTTCTTTCCTTATTTGAATCTTCTACTACTCGTTAAACAGTGATTCCTTAATTAAAGGGAATCACTTGTATTAATTGATTCTGATTAGCAATTGTTCCCATGTTTGTATCCAGACTTTACTTATTACCTTACATATTACTCATTTTCAAAAATTATAAATGCCCTGCACCCCTTTTCTTTCAAAAAAAAAAAAACACACGAACAAACGAACCACTTGAGTTCAGAACACACAGTTCACTTAAAACTCTCTCTCCTTTTTTCTCTGTTACTACTTGTGTTGCTGCCTTGCCTAGCCGTCTGAAAGCCAAGGCTAGGCTGTGGAAATTTGCTCACTTTTCTTTTTGCATTGCTTCCTTAATGGTATGTTCTAATTAACCTTCAAGCACCAAAATAATATATTTTCTTTACTATTACTTTCACTCTTGACTGTTTCCTACTTATGTTTAATCAAGTTCCATTCCTAAAGCATGCTGTAAATTGATGTGTTCCTTTATGTATAAACACTCTTTAAGTTATTTGATTGTGTGATTATGACTTGTGAATCCCAAACCCCCATATCCCCATATGTGTGTATTCTCTGCTTGGTTTGAGGGCATGTCAGCATTAGACATTGCTGTATATGACCCAAACCTGACCTTCCCCAGGGTCATATGCTTCATATCCCCCCCATGGGTTGTGTTCTCTGGCTGGCTTAAGGGCATGCCGGCACTATCTATTGCTGCGCATTCCCAAACATGGCCCCATTTCTAAGGCCATATGCTCCCTGCAATGTAATCCAAAACCCCTGACCCCTTGTATAAAAATTGTGATTTTGTGTAGTGTTAGCTTTACTACTACTATTTTCCAATCACCTTTACCCTTTACTATTCTCAACCCAGTTTTAAACAAACCCATATTTTCGCACTTTCACTATGCTCTTAGACTTAGGTTCTGCCCCTCTTGTGTGAGCCTTAACTTGGGACCCATGAGCTCCCTCTGAACTTGGACACATAAGGGATGGCCTTTCTATACTGCACTCATCTCTATCTGGTTATGCAAACTTGGGTATGAGCACTGCCCGGGGACTCTTGAGACCCTTAGGGAACTTTGACACACCCAGGTATGAAAAAGGCTTTGAAACAAGTGGCATTTGAGGTGTTTTGTTCCATAACTCAGAGAGGAAGTCAGAATCAGGCTTCCTATGGTTATAACTTCTTATTTTACACTTTTTCTGATGTAATTCAACAATTGGGCTGTAATGATTTGTAAACAGATATTAGGTTTGGCTAGTGAAATGGGCTGGGTAATTATGCATGTTTAGCTATTAGAAGGGTAGATAACATGCCTATAGGACCAGTTTTAAATTTTGCATGTTTTAATTCTACATTTAGATACCATGCCCATGGGATCTACTTTAAATCCTGCATTTTTTATTACTACACTTAGATACCATGCCTATAGGATCTAAATAAATACAATCAGACATTATGCTCATAAGTATAAAGTCAGTACCTTTTCATAGAAATCATGCCTATAGGAATCTCAAGCAAATCCTGCCTGCTTCATTTCACGTTCGACTAGATATTATGTCTATAGGAATAAAAAATCAGCAATATAGAGATTATGCCTATAGGACCTGAAACCGGTCTAGTTTAAAATCAGTTTGACCCATAATGTTCTGAACCAGTTTTAAGTAACCTACTTTCCTTTTATTAATAAGGTTTAGAAAGCATGTTTATAGGATCTCAAATGGTTTAGTTTAGAATTGTTACTGCTTTACTATTTTTTTTAATCGATATAGATATCATGTTCATCGGATATCGTCAATACATTTAGGCAAACCTTAGGTAATAACAACAAAACTAAATTTACTTTTGTTAATCAATAATTTCTACAACCAGCAGGTAGGCCTGATTCGGACTTGTTATCTGCGTTATGTAATAAATTGGTCTACTTCAACAAATAAACTCCCCCTTGTTTTTAGAATTTTAAATTCTGACCTTAAATACGTTTTAAGTCATGCTACTTTTTGTGCTTTGCTTGAGGAGGTATATTTGAGCCTCTTAATTGTTTATATGTCTTCCCCAATATGCAATCCTATATGTTCTTGTTTGTCGCTTAGTATTTTGCCTTTAAACCTAAGAGTCAGCCTAGAACCTCCTTCTTATAGGAATAGTAGTCCTAAATTCCTCTGGGACTGATAGGAATAGGATGGGTAATAGCACGCAATAGAGGTCGAGACCAATCCGTGCTTTAATACCTTAATGGGTGGGAAGGGTAGATATGGATATGATGACCGGTGCGCTAATACCACGTGTAGCCCCTCTTTAGAGGAGTGATTACCGGGTATTGCATTGATGTGATCCATATTACAAATAAACCTAGGACCCTTCTTGTATTCATTAGTATGTTTAGTTATAACTCTTTCAAAACGTTGTTTTATTTTATCATTCCCAAACATTTATGTATTCAAAATTTCCTCTTATTTTAGTTTTATTTTTTTACTTGCCAATTGCACAAATTCACAAATAATTATCTGGTCGGAAACCACACTAGTGGATATTGAGGGGTGCCTAACACCTTCCCCTTGTGATAATTTCAAGCCCTTACCCTATCTCTGCTTATCAAAAATGTAGTTGTAGTTGAACCTTATATGAGTCCTAATGCACCATAAATCATTAGTTGGCGACTCTTCAAAATATGCAAAACCTACTTCCCAAAAGGAACGAGTTGTCCTATGCCCAAAATGTCATAAACCTGATTTTCCGATGCAAAGAGGGGAAAAGGGGGTGCGACAGCATGGCGACTCTGCTGGTGATTTAGGATTTTACCATTTCAGATTATTCTTGTGAATTTGTACCTCTCTCTATATGAAATTATCTATTTAATTTCCTTTATCATTTAATTTCTTCTTTAGAAGCAAAACTGACATATCTTCCTTGTTTCCTTTCCTTTATTGCTTTAAATTATGGAACTGCTGTATTTATCGCTTTCTTAATGTGAAAAAACATGTTAATATGTTTTTAATTATTGCACAATTATGCTCAACATCATATTCCACTCATGCCAAAACAAATACTATAGCAACAGTTATAATGAGTGGTTGCGCTATTCCTATATTATTACCCCTAAATTCGGAAAGGCATATTTGCGGTAAAACTAGTCGATCAGCGGTGCAGTCCACAGTTCCGAGCCTTCCACGTTGAGTTGTCTGCTCAAAGGTACCAGTCTAAAACCCCCATAGAAATCTTACTCTGTTTAAATTGTGCATGCATCATGGTCAAACTTAGCTGGATCGGTTATATTATCCACATAATGTTCCTTTAAGATAGCCTTGTCCAAAAGTCCACTGGGTTTCCCTAAACCCAAACGGACATCATCACGCTCTATGAATTTATTTGGAGAACTAGATTGCTTCATGGTAATTGTTAATATTAAATAGTCGAGTCTAGTGGAGGTAGGGTCTAACCCTTTTGTTTTGCAGAAAATGAGGCACGAGGTCCCCAGTTTCGGTATGATCAGCACGCCCCACTCTTGCTAGACTGGTGTAGGAGTCTTCCATCAAATGACCAAATAAATGAGTGGAAATAGAGGGCCGCCAAAGCTAGAGAAAAGTTGGAATATCTGGAATACAGTTTGTTGGAATTGGAAGAAAAGTGAGGAAGAGAGTCACCAACTGCCATAACGCTGAGGGCAACGAAGGGGAACACCTGGCGAAGGCATTTTTTTACTAGTGAACCTACACGAACTGGAGGATCTGATCAACAAGAACATTCGACCTCAGGAAGGTCCTTCTAGGACCAAATAGATGGGAGTTTATCTTTTGCTTTACGAGTGTAATAAGGCCAATGGCTGTTAGTGATTTTTATTTCTTTCTTACTTAGTGTCATTTTAGGATTTGTCTATTTTTTATCAATAAGATAAGGCATTTAGCATTCTAAGTTCTCCAAAATCAATCTGTTGCTAGGCCTACCTCGGGCACAATGAGGCTCCCTAATTAGGGCGTTTTACATTCTTGCACTATGTGTTTATATATTGCAATACTTTTCATGGTCCTCACTAACTTGGTTACCTTTTTTATTTTATTTTTTGTTTTGTTATTCCCCTACCCAAAGGTTAGTTCGTACACTCTGACAACATCATCTTATTCCATGAGATCCAGGGCCTTCCACCCACTCTTCCTCTTAGTCCTATAAAAAACAAGAACAAAGGAAAGATGGAAGATTTGAACAATGTCAGAAAGGATAATTCAACTGAACGGGTAGAGGTCACTAATGGTCATGGTACTCAGGTTCCTAAGGAAAATGTATCCCAACTTGAACGAAAATTGCTGAAATTCCAAGAAGAGCTCGACCAGGTTCAGAATCTGGCAAGCTTGTCATTTTCCCTCAGCATCCCAAATATCACCTTTCCCAATACTCAAAACCTTACACTACCTCAAAACATCCCGAAGCAACAGAATCATCCCGCTTCTCATATTGTTCCACCAAAGACCCAGTGCAATACTTCCCGTAACTCAAAAAACACCCCGTTGCTCATCCCAAAACTTCGAAACTCCACAAATGGTCACTTTCACACCCACTATAACACGCCCATCTGCATGGAGACCATGACACTCCCCACCTAATCCATCTCAGGCACACCCGAGTCTGATGATAAAGACTTGCTCATCAGGAACCTGGCTGAGGAACTTAAGAAATTAACTAGCCGAATTCAGGGCGTTAAAGGAAATAAAGGAATTAAGGGAATGAATTATGAAGATCTCTGCATACATCCTGATGTCGAACTGCCCAAGGAGTACAAACTTTCGAAGTTTGAGCTATTTGACGGTACAGGAAATCCAACGGTCCATTTGAGGACGTATTGTGACAAGATGGTTGGAGTAGGAAATGACTAGAGAATATGCATGAAGCTATTCATGAGGACTCTAAAAGGAGATACTCAATCTTGGTACATCAGCCAAGATCTAAATAAGTGGTCAAGCTGGGTAGGCATGGTGTCTGACTTTATGGATAGGTTCAGGTTTAACACAGAGAATATGTCGGATGTGTTCTATATTTTGAATCTAAAGAAGAAGTCTACAGAAACATTTCGCGAGTATGCTACTCGCTGGAGGTCCGAAGCTACTAAGGTCAGACCTGCCTTAGAGGAGGAACAGATGAACAAATTCTTTGTTCGGGCCCAAGACCCGCAATACTATAAACGACTAATGATGATCGAGAGCCACAAATTTTCTAACATTATCAAATTGGGGGAACGAATTAAAAAAGGCATTAAGAGCGGTATGGTTACAAACTTCGAGGCCTTGCAAGCTACAAATAAGGCCTTGCAGTTCGGTGGTGTGTCCAAGAAGTGGGATGTAGGAGCCGTGATGGTTGCACAAAGGACCAAATCTCCTATCAAATACCAAACTTACCTACACCTCCACTCACATATCAGCCCACTCCGAACTACCAAGCACCCTCACCACCCATTTATCAACCACCTCCGCCTCCCATATATCAGCCTGCTTTGACCAGATATTCCCAACCCGCACATGTCTCCAAACTTACAATGCTCAACCATCCCACTATTAGTCCGCTGCTACCCATCAGAACTTCCCTAGACCCCGACCAAATTTTGACCGTAGGCCTCCCAAACAATATACAACCATTACTGAACCCATTGACCAGCTATATGGGAGACTCAAAGCCGCTAGTTATGTCACCCCATCCCTGCTACAACCCTTGAGAACCCTTCTCAGTAGGTTAACCCAAACAAATCCTGTACATACCACTCCAGCATGAAAGGGCACACCATCGACGACTGTCATTCTTTGAAAGACAAGATCCAGTCTCTGATCGATAATAAGATTATTGTGGTAAAGAAACCCACTCCAAATGTCTGCAACAACCCTCTACCAGAGCATAAAGGCGAGGGTATTCACATGATTGAAGTGGAGGATGATTGGGATCCTGAGGGATCCATCGGGTTGATCGTAGAAGGCAATGATCCAAAGAAACCACCAGTTACTCAACCCCATCATAGTCCAGATCCAACCATCTGAGGTCATTGAGGTAGATGTGTCAATCCCTCTTGAGTTTGAAGCAGCGTCATCAGCAAACGCACCAACACCATTTGACGTTGCAGTTTTGCCACCCAAAGAACATGTCCCATTCGAAGAAAAAATGGTTGCAGCGATCCCAGTGGCGATGTACGCCATGCCGTCATTCCATTCAAAAGCTATACCTTAGGATTACACAACCGAGGCTAGGAAGAAAGGCAAGGTCAGGTTTGAAGAGACTGTTGCAGCATAGGGTATGACAAGATCGGGGAGAATTTATACCCCTGAATACATAGCTGAGTCGAGCAAGCAGGCCTCCAACTGGCCACCCATGATTGATATAGGTCCAGACGACCTTTGGAGAAAAATACAGGCCAAAGAGTATTTGATCATCGACCAGCTGAACAAAACACCAGCATAGATATCCATCCTCTCACTGCTGCAAAATTCCAAGACATACAAAAATGATCTATTGAAGGTGCTGAGTGAAGCCTACGTGCCAAGCAACATCACTGGCGAGGAAATGGCTAATATGGTGGGACAGATATTAGAGAGCCATAAAATCGCCTTCTATGAGGACAAGCTACCACCTGAAGGGCTGGGTCACAACAAATCCATACACATCACTGTGCAATGTGAAGACTATTTCGTCACCAAGATCCTGGTCGATGGGGGTTCCAGCCTTAACATCTGTCTTCTGGTAACACTCAAGAAGTTGGGCAAAGGGCTGCATGAGATAAAAGAAGAAGCAATCAACGTAAAAGCATTTTATGGGTCTCATAGGTCTAACATCGGTGAGATTAGCCTGTGTCTGTAGTTGGGACTAACCTGGTTCGATGTTGATTTTCAAGTAATTGATGTGCCTGCATCCTACAACTTGCTGATAGGATGACCATGGATTCACGTTGTTGGGGCCATAGCATCAAACTGCACCAGGCGGTAAAGTTCAAATGGAATCACCAGGAGGTGATCATTCACGACGATGGTAGTAACCCCATATACAGTTGCCAGACCATTCTAGTGATCGGAGGGAGAAGAAAGCTAGGCAGAGAAACCTACTACCACATCGAGCGGGTCAATGCTGTTGACAAAGACAAATGGCGGGATAACAAGATTAGAGTATATTGAATTGGAGTGGGTACGATCCTGGCAATGTACTTGGCAAAAACCTCCAAGGAATAGCTAAACCTATAACACTCAAGAAACATGGCACCACTTTCGGCTTAGGGTACGAATACACCTGGGAAGATTTCAATAACTGGTTGCCCCCAAGGTGCGGTCCTTAAAACCCACTGGAGCAGCTGATACCGCATTGGAGCAGACTTTCCAACAGGCTTACGTCGACTATGGAATAGACAAAGAAAAAGCGCTCGTAGCAGTGAAAAACTTGTTTTTAGAGGACGATGATATGGATTGTTGCGTTATCCTTGAAGAGGAGAGGAAGGAAGGACCTTCCATACCGGTTGTAAGCAAGGGAGCACTCCTCGATAACTGGACTATCAGGACAACCAGAGCCTGGTGAGCCTCGGGGTAGCAAGGCTAAAAAAATCATCATGCACTGTTTTTATTTACTAGAAGATTTTTTTTTCATTTTTATTCCTGCAATAAGATCTTCAATGTTCAAAACAGTTATAAAATTTATTAAAGCTGTCAAACCTCTTTTTTTGCTACACCCGTGAAGGCGTAAAAGAGTTTTTCCACTTAAAGGACAATCGAAACGGGATTTATTATTACAAATTAGAGTCGCCACTTGGGAGATTAATGGTGTCCCAAGTCACCGGTTGAATCCCGAACCGAGGAAATTATGACTCTGTTAACAGTCCGCGAACCAGAAATCCGAGTAAGGAATTCTGTTAACCCGGGAGAAGGTGTTAGGCATTCATGGATTCCGTGGTTCTAGCACGGTCGCTCAACTGTTGTATTTGCTTTTATCTGATTTCAAAACATGTTCTAACTTATGTGTCTTTTATTAGTAACCCGCTTTTATTTTTATTTTAAGAAGAATTGCAACGTTGTGAAAATGCGTCTCAAACCAAGTTGCACCAGTGCACCCGTGGTTGTCAACACATTTCGACTCCGTTGAGATTGAGATTTGGGTCACATAAATGTGTATCCGTAGTTAGAAAGATAATATTATTAAAATACGCGCCTAAAGCAACTACGCGTTTATTATTTGGGGAAGACCGTGAAATTCGCTAAACGGTCCTCCCGAATTTTAAGTATTTTTATATAGTATTTATTGAGGGCCCCGCAATTTGCATTTTTATTTAGCGAGGCTCACCTCCTTGTTTTATTTAAAGGTCAACCCTAAAGCAAGCTATGATTTTCTATTTTTATTTGTCTATAATAATAAAAGAAAACAGTCCTAATTAATTTGTTACTGGATTAAAGCAAACCTCAACCCTTATATCTACACCAATAACTGACCAATTATAAAACTCAGCCCAGGCCCAAACGTACAAAAACATCAGAACTGGACCTGGGCTGCTCGTTAGAGGGACTGAAGCCTACACCTCTTGAAAAGGGTTGTTAAGCCCAAGTCGTTAGACCCAACAAAGTCTCAATTCACTTAGAACAAATGCCCACTGAAATTGTTTCAAATTATTCTACTCATGGGGATAATGAATACTTTGGTTTTATTTTCATGCCCAAGCCTGTACATCTAAACGTATTGCAGCATTATTCAAAATACATTAATCAAACTAAAGCATTTACTACCCAAACTCTAATACTTATTCGATAAGCCTACTTCAAGTTCATATAACAATTAGATTTAGTGTAATTATTCAAGTGAAGTTGTTTAAGTTACAAGTTGATTATAGCAAAGTCACAACTAGCTTATATTATGACATTAATTCAGTTAATCTCATATTAATAGCACAACTAACTAAATTACCTACAACAAATCTACATAACTCATACAGTCCAGTACAGCCAGATCTAATTATAGAGTTTAACCGTTTGAGATAGACATTTTAACTAACATTCAAAGCTAACTGAAATCAACCTACACTACACAGTTGTGATGAACAGTCTTATAGAAATCTCAATATTACAATAAACTACGATGAACGCATTGAATCAATTGAAAACTTCAACAAAAGCGTGCTTCCACTTTATTCCATTTTTTGCAGCTGAAGATTTACATTACTGTGAGATTCAACACGTGTACCTGGTATTCAAATCACAATAGAATGAAGAAGTATCAGCAGTAATGAACAACAGAGATCAACAACAGCCAGGAGTTAGTTCAACAATCTAGAAGGAGTTCGAAAGCAAACGGAACTAAGAAATCAACCACAAACTACTTGAATGCACCAAAATAGACTCTAAATTGAACCCAAAATCCTTCTGAAACTCCAGCAGAGCAAAACTCAACCAAACACCAACTTAATTAGACTCAAAATTACTTGAAATGACCTCTGAACTTCAGCTATTTAGGATGGGAGTTAAGAGAAACTAATCAACCACAGAACTTGAGATTAAACTTCAAGACTCAATGGAACAGTACTTTGTTTTTGGTTTTCTATTAGATTTTCTATTATTTTTTTATGGATTTTTGAATGTTTGAATTTCAGAAGTAGATCTAAAAATTAGAGAGAGCTTTTGGGGGAAATTTTTGGGCTCCAAAACTTCTGGGAATTTTCATTTTCTCTCCTCCTTAATCCAAGGCACTAAACATGCCTTTTATAGGCAGAAAAGGGAGCAGAAAGTTCTGGAAATTTTTACTCATTTTCCCTCCCTTTTAATTTCAGATTTTACTTATTAAACCTCCAACTTTTGACTTGTTATCCAAGTTACTGCTCTTTAAAGTCTGAAACTTACACTAAAATCCTATTCTAGAAGGCCATAGGGTGCTCTTTTAACTATACAATACCTATATTACCCTTACCTTAATTTTGAATTTACCAATCTTAATAAAACTACCCTTTCCTATGCCTAAACTACCCCTGAAACCCCCTAAAATTACCAACCAAACAAACCCTTTATTCTGATTTAGAAATTAACTATTGTTAACCCCATCAGCTATAACCAATCCACAAACCTAATTACTCTATAAATGAATGCTAAAGATGAATTAAACTAAGCTTAGACTAATAACAGCATTAACTCCATTAAACGAGAATCAAACAGTTTTAAAAACAAGGTGGAGACAAGATTAAACAAACAAAAACAAATCTAAAAGGAATCAGATTCAAGAAGGTCATTCGACCAAACTAATCAAGTTAAACTAATCGAAACTAAGCTAATACTTAACAATTAACTATCAAAAATGAAAATTTAAACTAAGAAGAACAGATTTTAACTCAGAATTATTTAATCAATAATAGACAGAATTCTATTAAACTTAGGCTACCAATTAAACTTATTTTGGAAACTAAAAACTACCTGAAAATCAAACTAAAACTAAAGAAAAGAAAGAGAAAAACTTACTGAATTTTGGCCTTCATAACAACTCTTCGAAATCAACTTCAAATTAATATTATACGTCCATTTCATAGGAAATAGACCTATAATATTAATCTGAGTTTACTCGAATTGAAAAATCAATCAAAACAGTCCCGAAGTACTAACCCTAGATTTGAAATTCGTGGAGTTTTACTTGGATTTGAGGGATTTTGGTTTGGGATTAGTGATGAGGGAAGTTATGGTAGTATATGGTATGAATTTGAGGCTGTTTGGACAAAGTAGCATTTTGGCCGGACTTTAGATCTTATATTCGAAAAAATCTGTGGGGATTTGAGGGAAACAAACTTGAGGGTTGGAACGAGGATGTGAAGGAGAATATGGGGGGAAATTTTGGGGTTGTTTGGAGCTTCGTCGCCGCCGGCGAACGGTGGAGATGGGTGGAACAGTGGTGGGGACCCGGCGGCTAGCGGAGACGGAGTAGGGTTACAGGGGTACAAGGAAGGAAGGACTTTGGTCTTTAATTTTTATGAATGATTATTACAGTTATATCAAAAATGCTAGAACAAATTTTCACCGTTGGATTGGGGAAGATGAAGGGCCAGGATTGGCCTTCGACTACACGATGTCGTTTTAATTTAGCTAGGGGCAGACTGGGTTAGGAAAAATAGGCTGGGCTGGTTCGGGGTTATTTTGGTCTGGGTGGGTGATTTTGTTGGTTTGGGCTCGAAATATATTAGCAAAATGGCCCACATCAAGCTACAAGACAAGCCTTTCTTCATTGCTTTTTTTTTTATCATTTTTTTTATTTCTTTTTGTTTTTTCATTTTGTATTTTTGTATTATTATTTTTTCTGATTTTTATAAAGATGCAAAGTAAAAATAAAAATTAAACTAAAACTAATTAATGCTTAAAATTATTTTAAAAATTATTTCGTGACGACTTCACAATTAAAACAATAAAAATGCCAAAGTGAAATATTTTTGTTAGTTTCTTCATATTTTGTTCTAAAACAAATTAACCACTAATTATTACTAAAAATATGAAATTAAATCCTAAATGCAAATATATTTGTTGTATTTTTTATATGATTTAAAATGCACAAGTAAAATGCAACAATTACCAGAAAATGCCACAAAATTCACTAGAAATTGTAAAATAATAAAGAAATTATTTTATTTGAATTTTTTGGAAATTATTTGCTTAGGGCAAAAATCACGTTCTCATAGCTGCCCCTCTTTGTCCGGAAACACGAAGAGTTTTCGTGCAAAGATAAGTGAGCGAAAACGAGCGATTTTTGCCCGTTCAAATATTCCGTTGTGAAGCATTTTGAAAAGCTTGACCGCACCCTGCTTCAGAGGCTGCCTACATATCCTAGGTTGAACAGGAATCTGGTCAGTATAGTTCGGGAAGGTTTGGTAGCTGGGACTACCAGGAGTTATGATTTCACTGTTGTTGCTGCTGCTACTGCTCGCTGACCTCCTTATTACACCGTGGTAAAACAAAAGAAGCTAACCTAAGCTATGATATATGAATTACAAAGATCCTATCTATGTCTTCAAACTTGCTCTTGTGTTGCCTTGAACATGTATCTTGTATTCTTCCGATGGGATTCTTGTTGTTGCCTTGAATTGTGACTGGCGATGTTTCGCCATTCCTCTGACTGATGCTTGATTGCTGCAATTTGAAATATGTGCCTCTATTCTCCAGGCGGGCTCCTGACGGTGATGCTTGAAAAATATTCACTTGTTCTCCAGGTGGGCTCCTGATTGCAACAAAATAGACAAATAAAGAAAATTTTCTGCCCAGTTTGTTGGCTGGGCACATCATGTTATCAAATATTAAGATTAAAAGTTAAATTTGAATTGCACTTCCCTTGTTCTCCAAGTGGGCGCCTGACGACTGAAACTTGAAATATATTCCCTTGTTCTCCAGGTGGGCTCTTGATTGCTGAACTTTGAAAATTATTTCCTTGTTCTACAGGTGGGCTCCTGACCGCAACAAAATAGACAAACAAAAGAAAATTCTTCTGCCCCAGTTTGGTAACTGGGTACAGCAAGTTATCAAATATTAAAATTAAAAGCTAAAATTTGAATTGCACTTCCCTTGTTCTCCAGGTGGGTGCCTGACGACTGAAACTTGAAAAGTATTCCCTTATTCTCCAGGTGGGCTCCTGATTGCAAAAAAACAGACGAAACAAAGAAAATTTTCTGCCTTAGTTTGATGACTGGGCGCGTTATGTTATCAAATATTAAAATAAAGATAAAATGTGCATTATACTTCCCTTGTTCTCCAGATGGATGCCTGACTGCTGAAACTTTGAAATGTATTCCCTTGTTCTCCAGGTGGGCTCCTGATTGGTGAACTTGAAATGTATTACCTTGTTCTCCAGGTGGGCTCCTGATTGCAACAAAACAGACAAAGAAAATTTTCTGCCCCTGTCTCAATCAAAGAAAGATCTTTTAATATAAAATGGTGGTTAGCTGCTGGCATTCTTGTTGGGTACGTTCCTACTTCTGGCTCTACTCCAACTTGTTTCCCTGGACTCGCTTTGAAACGCCTCGACTTCCTTACTGACTTTCAACCCCTGACTTTGATAACCCAAATGTTTTATCCCGTATTGCTGTTTTGTGTTTCTGACCCCTCTTTTTAAAACTTTGCTTCTCTTCCATAGTTATCTGATTAACCCACTGATGGGACTTCCATTGGTCCTTCATGCCTTACTTTCTTTTGATATGTTCCAATCCTGTTGTGCCGTACAACTGGGAAGCTGGTAGTTAGCCTTGACATCCTTCTCTTGTTTTTGAATAGAACTGACACTGAAACATCTTATAGACAGACTTCAAGAGAATGAAATGCAATGACCTCGAAAGTTAAGGATAGAAAGACTTTGAAAACGGATGATTTGTAATGAAGAGAGGAGGATAAGACATATCTGAGTGGAACGGCTGGTACCATTGATCGTTCCATGCATTTTGGATTAACTAGCCTAGTCTGTCCAACCAATCATCTTTCATTTGCCACATTTGCTGTTCCAGACTTTCATAACCTGACTTTCACCGAAACCCAAACCTCGTTTTGCCATGTTTCGAGCACCTTTCAACCACAGACTTGTTTCATTTGCCTATCTGAAAACTCACCTTTGCCTTACGGTACGTGTGAGGGTTTTCACCGATAAGACTCCCTCATTTTATTTCTCTCAACTCACGTCGCCCTATGGTGACTGTGAGGATTTTCACCAATAAGACTCTCTCATTTTTATTTCTCTCAACTCACGTCGCCCTATGGTGCCCGTGAGGGTTTTCACCAATAAGACTCTCTCATTTTTACCATTTTCCTTTCTCTCCTAGTATCAGAGTATTGCCCCCAACATGAATCACATTACCTGCTCGTATTGGCATTTCTTGAAGATCGATCGGAAGGTCTTTCTTTGGACCGTAATGCAGGCTTTTGGATAGGATTTAGAAAGAAGGGTATAGAGGCTCAAAATAATTCAACATGGGCTCAAAATTACGACTTTCGGAATCAGATTTATCACAACGACCACAACTTCTGCCCCAGTTTCTTTCTTGGGGACTTTTGGACTTTTATTTTGTTGTGACTGAACCTCAGAGAGAGGCTGCCTACGTACCCTTTCGGGATCAAGTCAAACGTAGTTCAGGTCATAAAATTACTTTGTTGTTGCGATCTTTCTTTTTTCCACTTCTCCTTTTCTTTTCATTTATTTTCTTTTCCTTCTCTTTTCTTTTCTTTTTTTTTCTTCTTCTTTTTCTTTTTCACTATTTTTATCTTGTTTCTCCACTTACTTTCCCTGCTCGGGCCTACGAGTTTTATTATTGATTTCGAAAGAGGGGTGCGAAAGAAAATAGAATAAGGCTCAAAGGAATAACAAAGGATAAAGTGTTTGTATAGCAGAACAAAATGCCTTCGTCATTTCAATCACAAAACATACCAAATACAAGTAAAAGAAATCATACATAGTACCGTTTAACCGCATCAGAGTTAATAGCCATTTCTACACATTTTCCTTCCACATTCGTCAGATATAATGCACCATTGGACAACACTCTGGTTACAACAAATGGCCCCTTCCAGTTGGGGGCGAATTTTCCTTTTGCTTCGGCCCAATGAAGTAAGATACGCCTCAACACCAATTGCCCTACCTCAAACTTCCGTGGGCGCACTTTCTTGTTATATGCTCTTGCCACTCTCTGTTGGTACAACTGTCTGTGAGATACTATTGCCAATCTCTTTTCATCAATAAAGCTCAATTGTTCCAGGCGAGCTTTGACCCACTCAACATCGTCATTTTCCGCTTCGGCAATAATCTGAAGGGATGGTATTTCAACCTCTGTGGGTATTACTGCCTCTGTACCATATACCAATGAATAAGGAGTCGCACCTATTGAAGTGAGAATAGTAGTGCGATAGCCTAACATAGCAAAAGGTTACTTCTCATGCCATTGCCTGGACCCTTACACCATTTTCCGAAGTATCTTCTTGATGTTGTTGTTAGCTGCCTCGACTGCTCCATTAGCCTTAGGACGATATGGGGTGGAATTGCGGTGCGTGATCTTAAACTGCTGACATGTCTCCGCCATCATATGGATATTGAGATTGACACTGTTATCTGTGATAATTACCTTCGAGATTCCGAATCGACAAATAATTTTTGAATGCACAAAATCGACCACTGCCTTCTTGGTCACTGATTTGAAAGTTTTTTGCCTCAACCCACTTAGTGAAATAATCAATGGCTACCAAAATAAACCCGTGCCCATTTGACGCCGCTGGATCGATTGGCCCAATTACATCCATTCCCCAAGCAACGAAGGGCCATGGTGCCGAAATTGTGTGCAATTCAGATGGTGGAGAATGAATCAAATCTCCATGTACTTGGCACTGATGACACTTGCGTACGAAACTGATACAATCTCGTTCCATAGTGAGCCAATAATATCCTGCTCGAAGAATCTTCTTGGCCAATACATATCCACTCATATGAGGTCCACAAACTCCCGCATGTACCTCGGTCATGATAGTTGTAGCTTGTTTAGCATCCATGCACCTCAATAAACCAAGATCTGGAGTTCTTTTGTACAACACTCCTCCACTGAAGAAAAATCTGCTTGCCAAGCGTCTTATGGCTCTCTTCTGATTCCCTGTGGCCTGTGCCAGATATACTCCCATCCTGAGGTATTCTTTGATATCATAAAACCACGGCTCACCATCAAGCTCTTCTTCCACCATGTTACAATAGGCATGCTGATCTCGGACCTGAATCTGCAATGGGTCTACATAAGCCTTATCTGGATGATGCAACATTCACGCCAAAGTGGCAAAAGCGTCAGCAACTTCATTATGAATCCTTGGAATGTGCCTGAAATCTATTGACTGAAACCATTGACAAAGTTCGTGCAAACACTATCGATGCGATATGAGCTTCAAGTCTCGTGTCTCCCATTCTCCCTGAATCTGGTGCACCAGAAGATTTGAGTCACCCATGACTAAGATCTCCTGGACACCCATGTCTATAGCCAACCTCAAACCCAAGATACATGCCTCGTATTCAACCATGTTATTGGTGCAGTAGAAGCAAAGTTGAGCTGTAACAGGGTAATGCTGCCCTGTCTCAGAAATAAGTACTGCTCCTATCCCAACGCCTTTGGTATTGGCAGCCTCATCAACGAACAACTTCCATCCTGGCTTTTCAAATTGTTCTAATTCCTCGACGTGCATTGTCTCCTCATCAGGGAAATATGTCTTCAAAGGTTCATACTCATCATCAACTGGGTTCTCGGCAAGATGATCAGCCACTGCTTGTGCCTTCATTTCGGTCCGGGTCACGTAGGCAATGTCAAATTCCGTAAGCAAGATTTGCCACTTTGCAAGCCTCCCTGTGGGCATAGGCTTCTAGAAAATGTACTTCAATGGGTCCAACCTCGAGATGAGATAGGTGGTATATGATGACAAGTAATGTTTCAATTTCTGTGCTACCCAAGTTAAAGCACAACACATCCTCTCAAGCTCAGTGTATTTTACCTCATAAGATGTGAACTTCTTGCTGAGGTAGTAAATCACCAGCTCTTTCTTTCCTGTGATGTCATGCTGCCCCAGTACACATCCAAAAGAGTTATCCAAAACTGTCAGATAGAGGATCAAGGGTCTTCCCGGCTCTGGCAGAACCAACACAGGTGGACTGGCCAAATATTCCTTAATCTTGTCAAATGCTTCCTGACATTCCTCTGTCCATCTGACCGCAACATCTTTCTTTAGCAGCTTAAAATAGGCTCGCAAGTCGTCGTAAGCTGGGTAATGAACCTGCTGATAAAATTCAACCTGCCGATCAAACTCATCACCTCTTTCTTGCGTCTTGGCAGTGGTAACTCCTGAATGGCTTTGATTTTGGACGGGTCTAACTCAATACCGCGTCGACTTACCACGAAACCCAATAACTTCCCCGACGGAACTCCGAATGCACATTTCGCTGGATTAAGTTTGAGGTTGTACCTGCGGAGTCTCTGAAAAAACTTCCTCAGGTCTTTAACATGGTTACATTGCTTGACTTTATGATCACATCGTTGATATAGACCTCAATTTCACGATGTAGCATATCATGGAACATGGTGGTCATTGCCCTCATATATGTTGCCCCTGCGTTCTTCAACCCGAATGGCATGACCCTATAACAATACGTTCCCCAAGTCTTGATGAATGCCGTCTTTTCCACATCTTCCTCATTCATTAAAATCTGGTGATAACCCGTATAACAATCCACAAAGGAACCCATCTCATGTTTGGCACAATTGTCAATCAGTATATGGATGTTTGGCAGTGGAAAGTTGTCTTTTGGACTCGCCTTATTGAGATCACGGTAATCAACGCACACTCTGGTCTTTCCATCCTTCTTTGGCACAGGCACTACATTGGCTAACCAAGTGGGATACCGGGTGACCCGGATGACCTTTGCATCAAACTGCTTGGTGACCTCTTCATTAATTTTCACACTGATATCTGTTTTGAATTTCCTCAGCTTCTGCTTGACAAGAGGGCATGCTGGGTCGGTGGGCAATTTGTGGACCACCAAATCGGTACTTAAATCCGGCATATCATCGTATGACCACGCAAAAACATCTTTGTACTCAAGCAGTACTTTAATTATATCTTCTCTGAGCAGAGGATCCAAATGGACACTTATTTTTATTTCCTGAACATTCTCCTGATCCCCTAAATTGATTGCCTCTGTGTCGTTCAGATTAGGTTTGGGTTTTTCCTCAAATTGACTTAATTCTTTACTGATTTCTTCAAAGGCTTCCTCATCATCATATTCTACCTCGTCATCAAACTCAATTTCTTGTATTATTATTTCAAAGTTAGATTGGTAATCAAGACTAGGACGAAGACTCCGCATGCATGACACATAAGTGATATCAGCATAAAAAGGACTGTACAAGAAAGAAAAGAAAGACAAAATAAAGGCTATCAGGATTGAAGAAGAAAAGAAATTGCATTTCATTAAAATTGTAAGATAACAAGGTTTAACTCATCCAAACGGACGGAACATAGCATCCGAATTATAACCTTGGAAATAATCCAGATTAAATTGAAAGGAAAATCAAAACTAACTACCACGACTCCCTCCGGGTAGGAAGAGGAGTAGCTTCCCAATTATTAAGCTTTGCACGGGCCCCCACGAACTGCACATTTGCTTTTCTTGGACCTTCGCCTGCCTCCACCATATTCACCTCATCAAACAGCTTTTCAAACCTTTCCATCAGCTCCTTGTCGGGTTCCATCATTACAGAATGAAGCATTACCGTTGCTGGGTGTCTCTTAGTACCAGGCCGGACAAAGGAATGGGATAGGCAGGGTATGGGTTTTGGAAGGGTCCATGCTCTCTTTTTCATCTGCTTAGCTCACCTTATGTCAACAGTAGTGGGCTTAAAGCCTAACCCAAAAGTATCTAAGTTTCCAGGAAGAAATACCGGCTGTATGATGCCCTGTAACGAGGCACCCAAGCCTTTTCCAGGTAAGAATCCATTCTTTATCATTTCTGAAGCCACCCTGACAGATGCAGCAACTACTTTGGGCCTAGGAATACACTCTCCTTCCAGAATTTTGGCAACTGCTACGGTGTCCAAGACTTGGTAAACCCATGGACCTTTGTCATTCTCAGCTTCATCGAAAGGCATAATGGTATTACATGAACTATCCTCTCTATGCACAACAATTTCCTGTCGATCCCATTCGAATTTGACCATCTGATGCAAGTTAGATGGCACAGCTTTTGCGGCATGAATCCAGGGCCGACCTAATAAGAGATTGTAAGAGACTGCCACGTCGAGCACTTGGAACTCCATTGTGAATTCAACCAGTCCAATAGTCAGTTCTAACACGATGTCCCCGACCGTGTCCTTTCCCCCTTCATCAAATCCTCGCACGCAGATGATATTCTTTTGGATTCTCTCACTGTCCACTTTTAACTTTTCCAGGGAGGAGAGGGGGCAAATGTTTGAGCTAGACTCATTGTCAATCAATACTCGAGTAACCACAGAGTCTTCACACTTCACTGTGCGGTAAAGTGCCCTATTATGCTTAGTACCCTCCAAAGGCAACTCATCATCGGAAAATGTAACCCTGTTGACCTCGAAAATCTTATTCGTTATCTTCTCCAGATGATTTACAGAGATCTTATCCGGAACATGGGCTTCATTTAGAATATTCATCAACGCCCGGCAATGCTTGTTCGAATGAATCAATAGAGACAGCAGTGAAATCTGCGCTGGAGTTCTCCTCAGTTGTTCTACAATAGAATAATCTTGCGCCTTCATCTTCTTTAAGAATTCTTCAGCCTCTTCTTCAGTTACGACCCTCTTTACTGGTGCTGGATTGTCTTTGGCTTCTTTAACCTTTCTCAGCTCTTTAGGGGCAAAGCATCTCCCTAAATGAGTCAGTCCATGGGTTTCACAAACTTCTTCTTTAACCTCCTTCCCCTTGTACGTCACAGTCACTCGGTCATAGTTACATGGGACGGCCTTTTCACTGATCACTGGTGTCACGACCCCAAACCCGGTCGTGATGGCACCCAACACTAATGCTAGGCAAGCCCGACCATTCACTCTCTCTCTCAACCGAGCATGAAGCTCAAAACCAATTAATTAAATACTTAAATCAAATGTCAATACTCATAGCTGAAATACTCAAATGAAAACAATACGAAACCCTAACATAAGCTGTAACTCCCAAAGATCTGGGGTCATAAGTCTATAGCCTCTAAATAATACAGAATCAAGAACCCTTAACAATAACCATGTTCTAAAATGCTAAAAGGATAAAAGGATAGGGGAGGAGTCGGGTCCTGCGGACGTCAAACAACTACCTCGACAACTCCTAAAAAGTCTGGAAGCAGCAACTAGCTCAACTAAGCTCCCGAAGTACCTGAATCTGCACACAAGGTGCAAGGAGTAAAGTGAGTACTTCCAACTCAGCGATAATAGACATGTATAATGTCGGACAGTAAGATATCCCAAAATAGCACAATGTAAAGCTATAACCAATTAGTCTATACATTTAACAATGAAACAACAACAGGTAATGACAGGTAGGACAGATAGAAAACGATGCATGAATGCAATTCAATGCACATGACCGCTACGACACGTAGCCCGATCCATTTAACATCGACGACGCTCACCGGGGGTGTGTACAGACTCCGGAGGGGCTCCTACAGCCCAAGCACAATATAATGATAACATTCGATGCACCGTGCAGCTCGGTCCACAACCAATCCAGTTATATATGCATGCAAGCCAGACGGGCACAATCAAGATTAACATTTTCGGTTCCATTTAACAGGTATTATAGTTTAAGTGATTTAAAACCTTAGAAATTTACTAATCATTTCGAGACAGTGTTGAACTCAGGACTGATATCATGAAAACATGCTAAGCATCATGGAAACAGTGATAATAATTCCTACGGGATCCAAATAATCGGCACGCAGCCCAAATTTGTTCATAGCAATCCAAGTAGGATGTTTACCAATCAATTTCTAGTCAATGCACATTATGACTATCACTCGGACGGCCTAAGCCATAGTCCTCCAATCACAAACGACCCCGCACTCGCCGTACAGTACGTGTCTCGCCTCAATATAGCGTCACAGTGTGATATATTGGGGTTTCAAACCCTCAAGTCATCATCCACATCTATTACTCACCTCAAGCCGGCCAAAATCCTAGCTCGCTATGCCCTTGCCTCTCAAATCGGCCTCTTCACGCGTCGAATCTGACCAAAACCACAACGAATACGTCACATTATGCTATAGGATCAAAACCAATCGAAAATAATCAAAAAACATCAATAATCCCGAAATTGACAAAACCCGAGCCCCGGGCCTACTTCTCGAAACTCAAAATTTTTTATATAAAAGTGTTCTTCATCTTCTCCCGATTCCGTAAATTTAAAGAACACCAAAATCGGAGTCCGTCTGACCCCTCAAATCGACCCCTAAAGGTCTCATAATTTCAGGCCCCAAAATCCTATTTTTCTACTGTTTTTCATGAATTAAAGAATGAGATTATGGTCTATAATGACCATAAATGAGTTTTAATAATCAAATCACTTACCTTTATGATACCCACTGATTTTCTCTCTTAAAAATCGCCTCAGAAGCTTCTTCCCGTTCTAAAATTGGAAGAAAACTGGACCTGCTCATTATAGGTATACTGTTCACGTGTTTTACTGCTCCCAATGGATTCTTTGTGAAATTCTAATAAATTTAGGCTTTTGAATCACTCAATTTGACCTTATAATGAAGGAGATATGTA
>MU758222.1:92905-138433 GCA_026770625.1 Nicotiana glauca
ATCAAATCGGAACTAACATAGTACATAACTTTACAATCCGCTAACCAATAGCAAGCTCCCCAACTTGGCTCGAAGCCATAGATCACAACACATATACTTTATTGCTGTCGTAATATCATGGTGAGATTAAACTCACTTCATCATAAGCTCGTGAACACGAATCATCTGGAATTTTAACTCTTATGCAATTCTTGCATTTACTCACACAACAGTTAAGCCCACTCTCTAGGTGACCAAATTTTTACCAAGTCCCAATTTTTTTTTTCAAAAATTTCGGCGGAGTCTCCTTTGTAATTGGACCTATCCACCTGCCAGCGAATCACCAAAACCATCCTAACAACACATCCACAATTTGACAAAGCATCAAAATGCATATCAATTACATTAATCTCAATACTACATGTATTATACTATCAAAATTGATACATGGACATGTGTTGCACCTATTTGAATCATAACACATAGAAAATACCTTTCAACCCTCCATTATCTGGGCTATTCAACCAAGTAGGAACATATTCTTTCTTTAATGTTTTTGGCATTCAAGGTGGTCTCCTTGACTCAATGATTTCGTCACAATACATTTACAGAAGCGATCTCAGCTCCCAGACCTATCTAACTAATATGACAAATAGATTTCCCTTATAAGCCAATTACCCATTAGCTTTACCTTTAGTTACTATTTTTTTTGTATACCTTCCACTGCCATATACATTACACCATCAGTTAATCTTCCTGAGTCTAAACTCATACCGCCACATGCAATGGACTTTACTTTCCAACTAGGAGGCACGAAAAATATTCTTCACGCGCCCATAACTCGGGGCTACTCAACAGATCACAATAAGAAACGAATCACTTAATAGTTCATCTACTATCCAGTAGGCTTCTTCGTCACTACCAAATCGTATAAATACACTCCGCAGCACTAACATACTCCTCACGTGGATATCCAACCGCCATTCTGACTAATAAGGACAATAATGAACATATGAGTTCAAAATACTTGCTCACAAAATCAGCACCTCGTTGTTCAAGCCGTTGGCAAAGATTCGGCCTCTAGTCCTCCAGACTGGTCAAACTTCAAACTCACAGAGATTACTCCTTGCCCTTCGATCAGAGAATAAAAAGCCATCGAGGCACATCTGATACTGAGCGCCCGTTCGTGCATACAATCACGTGGAAGGAATTTCAAGAGTTACTTTTCAAGCTGAATCAAGTACGCATGATAAGAATTCCAAGAAAGTGAAGTTTTCCTAAAGGTTCTGCAGCCTCTCGAGGATAAATACAGACGTCTCCGTACCGATCCGCAAGACTCTACCAACCGGCTCATGACTCATGAGGCCTAGTAACCTAGGCTCTGATACCAACTTGTCACGACCCCAAACCCGGTCGTGATAGCGCCCAACACTAATGCTAGGCAAGCTCGACCATTCACTCTCTCTCAACCGAGCACGAAGCTCAAAACCAGTTAATTAAATACTTAAATCAAATATCAATACTCATAGCTGAAATACTCAAATGAAAATAATACGAAACCCTAACATAAACTGTAACTCCTAAAGACCTGGGGTCATGAGTCTAGAGCCTCTAAATAATACAGAGTCAAGAACCCTCAACAATAGCCATGTTCTAAAATGCTAAAAGGATAAAAATATAGGGGAGGAGTCGGGTCCTGCAGACATCAAACAGCACTGAAAACTCTGGAAGCAGCAACTAGCTCAACTAAGCTCCCGAAGTACCTGAATCTGCATACAAGGTGCAGGGAGTAAAGTGAGTACTTCCAACTTAGCGATAATAGACATGTATAATGTCTGACAATAAGAAATCCCAAAATAGCACAATGTAAAGCTATAACCAATTAGTCTATACATTTAACAATGAAACAACAACAGGTAATGACAGGTAGGACAGATAGAAAATGATGCATGAATGCAATGCAATGCACATGACCGTTACGGCATGTAGCCCGATCCATTTAACGTTGACGACGCTCACTGGGGGTATGTACAGACTCCGGAGGGGCTCCTACAGCCCAAGCGCAATATAATCATAACATTCGTTGGGCCGTGCAACCCAGTCCATAATCAGTCCAGTTATATATCCATGCAAGCCACACGGGCACAATCAAGTTTACCATTTTCGGTTCCATTTAACAGGTGTTATAGTTTAAGTGATTAAAAACCTTAGAAATTTACTAATCATTTCGAGACACTGTTTAACTCAGGACTGATATCATGAAAACATGCTAAGCATCATGGAAACAGTGATAATAATCCCTACGGGATCCAAATAATTGGCACGCAGTCCAAATATGCTCATAGCAATCCAAGTAGGATGTTTACCAATCAATTTCTAGTCAATGCACATTATGAACATCACTCGGACGGACTAAGCCATAGTCCTCCAATCACAAACGACCCCGCACTCGCCGTAGAGTACGTGTCTCGCCTCAATATAGCGTCACAGTGTGATATACCGGGGTTTCAAACCCTCAGGTCATCATCCACATCTATTACTCACCTCAAGCCGGCCAAAATCCTAGCTCGCTATGCCCTTGCCTCTCAAATCGACCTCCTCACGCGTCGAATCTGACCAAAACCACAACGAATACGTCACATTATGCTATAGGATCAAAACCCAATCGAAAATAATCGAAAAACATCAATAATTCCGAAATTGACAAAACCCGAGCCTCGGGCCCACTTCTCGAAACTCAGAAATTTTTACAGAAAAGTGTTCTTCATCTTCTCCCGATTCCGTACATATAAAGAACACCAAAATCGGAGTCCGTTTGACCCCTCAAATCGACCCCTAAAGGTCTCATAATTTCAGGCCCCAAAATCCTATTTTTCTACTGTTTTTCATGAATTAAAGAATGGGATTATGGTCTATAATCACCCATAAATGAGTTTTAATAATCAAATCACTTACCTCTGTGATACCCACTGATTTTCTCTCTTAAAAATCGCCTCAGAAGCTTCTTCCCGTTCCAAAATTGGAAGAAAACTCGACCTGCTCATTATAGGTATACTGTTCACGCGTTTTACTGCTCCCAATGGATTCCTTGTGAAATTCTAATGAATTTAGGCTTTTGAATCACTCAATTTGACCTTATAATGAAGGAGATATGTAGGTTTTAAGATTTGCAAATAGTGCAGGTTTTTAATACGCCGTCAGGGGCAATTTCGTCATTAACCTGAAAATCTGGGCAACCTTAGTAAAATGGCCATAAAATCCTCATACGATGTCCAAATTCGATGATTCTTTTTGCTACGGGTCCGTAATTACGATACGGATCTAATGCTTCATTCAAAACATTAATCGGAGCTCATTTGTTCAATATGATATCATTTATGCTTGAAGAAACGATGTCGAAGCATAAGAAAAACGAGCACAACGCAACCCAAACCTATCCGAAACTCACCCGAGCTCCTCGGGACCGCATACGAACATATTAACATGTCACATATGATCATGCAAACTTAGTTGCACTCTCAAAACACCAAAACTAACATCAAAACACCAAATTTACATCGGATTCAAGCCTAAGTTCTTCTAAAACTTCCGAAACACGCATTTGATCAAAAACCCAACCAAATCACCTCCGAATAACCTGAAATTTTGCACACATATCTCAATTCACCTAACGAAGCTACAACAACTCTCGGAATTCCATTCCGACCCTCGGATCAAAATCTCACCTATCAACCGGAAATCGCCAAAATACTAACTTCGCCAAAATAGGCTAACTTCTTCACCGGACTTCCAAAATTACTTCCGATTGCGCTCCTAAGCCTTAAATCATCACCCGGAGCTAACCGAATCATCGGAATTCAATTCCGAGCCTTCTAACTCACAAGTCAACATCCGGTTGACTTTTCCAACTTAAGCCTTCTTAAAAGAGACTAAGTGTCTCATTTCTTATCAAAATCATTCCAAATAAATTCTAACGCACCCAATACCGATAATGAAACATAAGAAAGCAGAAAATGGGAAGAATAAGGTAGTAACTCATGAGACGACGGGTCGGGTCGTCACAGCTGGTAATTGAGTCACTTGTTTGATGATAACCGGCTCTGCACGAATGCCCTTTACAATCACAACGGGCTTGACAACTGCTCCTGGTACTTTAACTGGTTCTTATTTTATTGTCATTGCTGGTTTTCTAACTGTCCATTCTACTGTGATCAATGCCTTTTCATCGATTAATTTCTCATTTGCTTTGGTCTTACTGGCCCTGATCATCATCATGGTTTGTGAAGGCTTCTTGCACTCCCCTTTTTGCACTAACTCGATCATATGAGTCTCATGATGGGTGGGTAATGGATTCTGAGTGATGTTAGGCATATCCGGAGCCTGTACTTCAATCCGACGAGTATCAATGAGCTCCTGGATGGCCATTTTCAAATGCCAGCACTTCTCTGTATCATGCCCTGGGGCACCCGAGCAATACTCATAATTTACCGAATGGTCCAGGTTCCTTGGAGGAGGATTTGGTATTTTGGGTTCAATCGGACTTAACATGCCCAATTGTCTCAATCTGTGGTATAAGCTGGTGTAAGATTCTCCTAATGGTGTGAAAGTTTTCTTCTTCTTCAGCCTGTCGTTCTTGGAAGCAATGTTAGGTTGAAAATCGGGTCTAGTGGGGTTTTTGTAGGCTCTCGGAGGTGGGTAGGCATTTTGAGTGTGGTAAGTATTTTATGGGGTGGGTGCACGCTATGGCGTCTGAGTTTGAGGGTATGTTTAGGTGTGGTAGATGGAGAAATGGGGGTGGGGGTTGGATAGTAGTATTGTGGCGGGCCGTATGGGTTGTGTGGGTAGGTTTGGGGATGGGGGCGTGGTTGGTGGTAATATGGTGATGGACCCCTAGACCAAGCTCTTGATTCTACTACTGTAACATCTTCCTTTTTCTCTTTTCCCAACGCCCCTCCAGTGCCACTCTGGATGGCCTGAGTAGTTGCTTTAATCGCTGAATAGCTCATAATTTTGTTAGTCTTGAGACCCTCTTCCACCATACTTCCCATTTTTACTACCTCGTTAAAAGTTTTCCCTACTGCCGATACCAGATGACCATAATAAGTAGGCTCCAAAGCCTGCAGAAAATAGTCGACCATTTTGCCTTCCTTCATTGGAGGATCAACTCTGGCGGCCTGTTCTCTCCACCAAAAACCATACTCTCTGAAGCTTTCCCCTGGCTTCTTCTCAATTTTGGTCAATGACAGCCGGTCCGAAACAATCTCTAAGTTGTACTGAAAATGTCCTGCAAATGCTTGGGCCAAATCATCCCATGTGTACCATCGAACATGATCTTGCGGTGTGTACCATTCCAAAGTAGCACCACTGAGACTTTTACTAGAGTATTCCATTAATAACTCATCCCTTCTCCCAACACCTCTCATCTTGCTGCAAAATCCCCGCAGATGGGCTACCGGGTCACCATATCCGTCATACAGATCAAACTTTGGTAATTTGAATCCCGCAGGTAATTGGACGTCAGGAAACAAGCACAAGTCCTTGTAAGCGACACTCACCTGTCCTCCTAGACCTTGCATTTTCTGAACGATTGTTTCAAGCTTTTCACCTTTCGTATCATTTCTTCCTGCTCAGGGTTTTTAGGAGGCTTCTCTTCTTCAGCTGAGATATCAAGACGGGGAGTGTGAGGATATTGTTCTGGCGGTTTGAAGGTGGGTTCCGGTGGGTAGTAGTGGGCTTCCTGGGTTTGAAACAGGGGTTCACTAGAAGATCTCTGTAATGTGGCAGGTGGAGGATCCACAAACACAGGAGTAGTTGGAGGTGGAGGGCATGGGATTTGCTTGGGTGGGGGAGGTGGTGGTGTTTGGGAAGTAGTTGCGTAGTATTGTTGATAAGTAGGGTAGGCCAAAGAGGAATTAACTGTAGAAGGATCTTGTGGCTGAGCTAATGGTGGGATGTAGGTAGGGTTAGCAGGGTAAGCTGGTAGTGGGTGTCCCTTTGCCCAAGACTGGTACATTTTGGCCATCTGTTACTTCAACTTATACATTTCCTCTTTCATGGCGTTGACATCCACAACTTCTTCCTCCCTAGATGGGTCGACGATGCTTGCTTCTAACTCTTGGTTGACCATTTTTGACTTATCTTTAGAACGGGTGTTGTATGGGTGGTTGCCAGAATGCCAATCAACTGAACCACTTGCCTGGACTCATCATCAACAACAACATTGTTAGCAGTTATGGCATTAATCAAATAGATAATCGCACATTTGGGGCATGAATGCACCTAGGCAGTTATTGGTTTCTAACACGCATTTGCTCGACCACTTGCGTCATCCCGGCTTTTACTGTGACATCTTTCTTTTATCCTTGCCATGTTTCTTTTATTTTGCCATTGTTTCTTTGTTGCGGATCTTTTCTCTTTTTCTCTCCCGTTTTCTTTTATCGCTTCGCTCTTCTTTTCATTTTGGCTTTTATTCTCACTGTATTTTCCTCTTTCATACGGCTATGGTCGGATCCTATAGGGATTGCCTATGCATCGTGCCATGCCCGAATCAGATCAAATGCAATAAATGTAAAATATGGACCATATTTTTTGGAATTTTCAATTTTAATAATAACCAAACATTTCAATGACAAGGCCTCGAGACTGACGCATGAAGACAACTAACAAAACTTTAACCGACAAGACGGGCTACAAAAACAATTATTCTACTTTAAAATGAAAGTGCAGACTGACTTGAAAAGAAAGTATAGACTCAGATAACCGACAAACTCTAGTGAACGAAAATACAGACTCTAATGACAATTCATAAATACATTAAAGCTCCTGGTGCCCGCGGGACATCGTTCGGTCTCGCCGCGGGCCTATGTGCAAGTTCCCCTTGGAGTCTGTCCAGGTCACTCATTATCTGTTTTGCAAATATCATAACTGAGGCAATGAAGGTAGTTCAAGTCATATTCTCACACATTTTGCATTTTTTGGTGATGTAATGAGCAATAGCTAGGATTCTTTCTCTAATTATGCCTTTTTCCTGAAGCAACCGCCCTATTTGTTTGGCCCTGGATTCTAAAGTCTGTTGATTTTGCTCCTGGAGTTGTTGCAGGTCCATTTCTAATTGTGCTATTGCTGTATAACAGTGTTCCCTCTCAGCTTTGAACTCTTTTTCCTGTTTGATCATTTTGTTTTCTGCGGTGATGACCCTTTTCTTTAATCCTGCGACCTCATTATCATATTCTTCCCTTAATTGCTTGACCATGGGGGCTCATTCCTCTGCTTTTTTCGCCAACTGCTTTCGAACCCCGGCTAATTTGTTTTCCGCTTTGTTGAGGTCAAAACTGTAGTCATCAACTCTTTGCCGTAGGCTTTCTATAAGTTTTGCGTCCTTGGCGCTCCTGACAGGATTTTTGGCAGCCATTTTCATTTTCTGGATTTGGGCTCGTAAGACCTCATTCTCCTTAACCAATCTCTTTTTCTCTCCCTCGTTGGCCGCAGCTTGTATGCTATTTTCAAACTTAAGGTCTTGGACCTGCTTTTCCAATTCTCCTATTTTGGCTCTGTATTCATTTTCTTTGGCTAACTAGGCCTACTGTTCTTGTGATGCTTCGATAAACTCCTGGATGTGAGGTCTTTTGGCTGGTCTCTCGTGCTCATATTCTCTCCTATACCAAGAAAGGTATCCTGGTGATACTTTGCCTTTGGCCTGATCCTGGACGCAAGTATCTGCTTTTAAGTATTGGTATTCATTCCAGATCTGGCAGACTCTTGCTTCAGGAAACTGTCCGTCAGGGCTAATCTCAACTACCTGAGCACTGAGATTGCCGTCTTTAGGAACTATCTGGCACCTTCCGAGCTGCCTTAAAACCCAATACGGGGCATAAGGCTGAATGCACTTGAGATGTATTAGAAGTAAGTGCGGCCTTGCTGCTGGCATATATATGATTTCATCAATAGGCAACCATCCAAACACCCACTCTATTTGACCGGCGGTGAGGGATCGAAAATATGTCATCCAACTCGTGAATCCTTCCGGCAGATGGACCCCTTTAATCCTTGTATAAAACTCTTCTATGCATGTTTTCTCTGAAGACCCATAACTCAAGAACTGAGGACGATGGCACAGATGCTCGGTCATCCACATTTGCAGAAGTATATTACGCCCCTCAAAGAAATTTCCCCCGGCTTTGCAGGTTGTAAGAGCGCGGAAAATTTCGGCCAATATCATAGGTGCGAGGGTGCTTTTGGCTTGAGCCATTAGAGTACTGACGACCCCGGCTATTTTTATGTCAATGTTTCCGTCTTTCCTTGGAAATACCACAAGCCCCAAAAAAACCACCATGAAAGCGACACGCCTACGCTCCTCCCATTTTTGGTGGTTTCCGTTACTGCATATCTTGCTTTCCGGGTTATTGAACCCCCCGATGTGGCCATATCTATGGTATATGAAGTGTGGGGTGCAAAAGCCATTTGCCAGATCTGCGTTGTGAAACGTTCTGCGTATCTTCAGAGAGTCTAAAAATCTATGCACGGCTACAGTTCTCGGGTCCACTAAGTATTTGTCTTTTAAAGGAACCTTATCTTTCCCGATGTACCCAGCCATTTCTTCTAGTGTTGGGGTAAGCTCGAAATCTGAGAAATGGAACACATTGTGCGCCAGGTCCCAACATGTCACTAGTGCTCTGATAATATCTCCCCCGAGGCACAATTTCTAGCAAACCGATAAGCCCTTTCAAATATTTCTTGACTTCATCTTGCCCTTCGCCTCCTAAATCGTTCCACCACAGACGTAACTCCAAAGGGATTTTATGCATGATTGAGAAAGTTCATTTCGAGTCGTGCTCATCCTGCACATTTATTAAGGTGATTTAATCACTTATTTTGACCTAAAAGCAAAAATGACACTATTTTTTATTCAAATTCCTAATTTCAAAAGCAAACCCAGTTTTGCAAATACGGCCTTTCAACACTTCTGGTGAAGATTTTAAGGCTGCATTGGCTAACCGGCCAAAATCTTTAACAAATGATCAAATGTGGCCGCCCTCACAAAAGCAGCCTTCCATCTTTCCTTCGGGAACATTCGGCTATTTTTGACAAAAAATGTCATCACCCGATTAATTTAAAAAAATTAAAATTTTAACATTTTGGGCCTTCTTTTTTGAAAAGGGATGATTGGACCCATCAAAGGTTGCCTACATATCCCACACCTGGTGAGAATCAAACCTGCGTAGTTCGGGCAGATTGGATGCTGGCGAAAATTAAAAACAACTAAACATATGTTTTGTCTTTTCTTGAAAATGATAAAAATGCAAAATCTATTTGAATTTTCTTTTCCCCTTTTTTTGGTTTTCATCTTTTTTCTTTTCCCATGCAAAATGTAAAAAAAAAAAACATAACCAGGCCCCACTCGCTTTACACTTCACCCTCTTTATTTTCATTGTCAATATTTTCTTTTTCTTTTCTCCTTTTTCTCAAAAATTCGGCAGAGTTTCGGCGCTACTTGGACATTAGTTTTTGTTAAATCATGTAACTAAATCTCTACGCTATTATTTCTTTTCACTTTTCCCAAATATTCAAGCCGGTCAGTATGCGAGTCCGAGACAAATAAATGTACATGCAACACGTAAGATGCATATGGTGGTCTTTTCATATCCGATTACCTGTCCTGGACGGACCCAACCCCTGTGTTGAGTCCCCTAAGTCATATGCACGTGATGCAAATAAGCGCTTCTACTAGGGATCTGGAATGGAGTGAAGTTATTCTAGGTTAAAATCCTGGGTATGTGTTCTAGACTGTGTACCCGAGCGGACAACTCGAGTCGAGGAGGGGGCTACGTACCAGGGACCCACGAGATCGTCTGGCTTAGTAACTTGTCTGGCCTCTTTCTTATTTCAAGGTATGACACTAATATAATAGATACTCTCAACCAGTAAGCACATCCCCGGAGGTGAGATTTCAGCACAGTTTATATATACAGTTCGAATAATATCGAAGCGGTAAAGCATTTAGCACATTTAGCAGAAAACATGTAGGAAAATCAGATAAATCCAAATACAACAATTATTTTAAGCTCGAAGTCTTAAACCGTGAACCGAAGTTCTGGGTTTGAGTCCCCATCAGAGTCGCCAGAGCTGTTACACCTCCTTTTTCGCTACACTCGTGAAGGCGTAAAGGAATTTTTCCACTTAAAGGACAATCGGAACGAGATTTATTATTACAAATCAGAGTCGCCACTTGGGAGATTAATGGTTTCCGAATTCACCGGTTTGAATCCCGAACCGAGGAAATTATGACTCTGTTAACAGTCCGCGAACCAGAAATTCGAGTAAGGAATTCTGTTAACCCGGGAGAAGGTGTTAGGCATTCCCAGATTCCGCGGTTCTAGCACGGTTGCTCAACTGTTGTATTTGCTTTTATCTGATTTCAAAACATGTTCTAACTTATGTGCCTTTTATTAGTAACCCGCTTTTATTTTTATTTTAAGAAGAATTGCAACGTTGTGAAAATGCGTCTCAAACCACGTTGCACCAGTGCACCCGTGGTTGTCAACACATTTCGACTCCGTTGAGATTTGGATTTGGGTCACATAAATGTTCACCCGTAGTTAGGAACATAATATTATTAAAATACGCGCCTAAAGCAACTACGCATTTATTATCTTTGGGGAAGACCGTGAAATTCGCTAAATGGTCCTCCCGGATTTTAAGTATTTTTATATAGCATTTATTGAGGGCCCCGCAATTTGCATTTTTATTTAGCGAGGCTCACCTCCTTGTTTTATTTAAAGGTCAACCCTAAAGCAAGCTATGATTTTCTATTTTTATTTGCCTCTAATAATAAAAGAAAACAGTCCTAATTAATTTGTTACTGAATTAAAGCAAACCTCAACCCTTATATCTACACCAATAACTGACCAATTATAAACCTTAGCCCAGGCCCAAATGTACAAAAACATCAGAACCGGACCTGGGCTGCTTGTTATGGGCTGCTCGTTAGAGGGACTGAAGCCTACACCTCTTGAAAAGGGTTGTTAAGCCCAAGTAGTTAGACCCAACAAAGTCTCAATTCACTTAGAACAAATGCCCACTGAAATTGTTTTAATTTATTCTACTCAAGGGGATAATGAATACTTTGGTTTTATTTTCATGCCCAAGCCTGTACATCTAAACGTATTGCAGCATTATTCAAAACACATTAATCAAACTAAAGCATTTACTACACAAACTCTAATACTTATTCGAGAAGCCTACTTCAAGTTCATATGTCAATTAGATTTAGTGCAACTATTCAAGTGAAGTTGTTTAAGTTACGAGTTGGTTATAGAAAAGTCACAACTAGCTTATATTATGACATTAATTCAGTTAATCCCATATTAATAGCATAACTAACTAAATTACCTACATCAAATCTAAATAACTCATACAGTCCAGTACAGCCAGATCTAATTACATAGTTTAAGCGTTTGAGATAGACATTTTAACTAACATTCAAAGCTAACTGAAATCAACCTACACTACACAGTTGTGATGAACAGTCTTATAGAAATCTCATTATTACAATCAACTACAATGAATGCACTGAATCAATTGAAAACTTCAACAAAAGTGTGCTTCCACTTTATTCCATTTTTTGCAGCTGAAGATTTACATTACTGTGAGATTCAAGACGTGTACCTGGTGTTCAAATCACAATTGAATGAAGAAGTATCAGCAGCAATGAACAACAGAGATCAACAACAGCCAGGAGCTAGTTCAACAATCCAGAAAGAGTTTGAAAGCAAACGGAACTAAGAAATCAACCACAAACTACTTGAATGCACCCAAATAGACTCGAAATTGAACCCAAAACACTTCTGAAACTCCAGCAGAGCAAAACTCAACCAAACGCCAACTTAATTAGACTCAAAATTACTCGAAATGACCTCGGAACATCAGCTATTTAGAATGTGAGTTAAGAGAAACTAATCAACCACAGAACTTGATATTAAACTTCAGGACTCAATGGAATAGTACTTTTTTTTGGTTTTCTATTAGATTTTCTATTATTATTTTTTTTGGATTTTTGAATGTTTGAATTTCAGAACTAGATCTGAAAATTAGAGAGAGCTTTTGGGGGAAAGTTTTGGGCTCCAAAACTTCTGAGAATTTTCAGGGGTCTCTCCTCCTTAATCCAAGGCACTAAACATGCCTTTTATAGGCAGAAAAGGGAGCAGAAAGTTCTGGAAGTTTTTACTCATTTTTCCTCCTTTTAATTTTAGATTTTACTTACTAAACCTCCAATTTTTGACTTGTTATCCAAGTTACTGCTCTTAAAAGTATGAAACTTACACTAAAGTCCTATTCTAGAAGGCCCTCGGATGTTCTTTTAACTATATAATACCTATATTACCCTTACCTTAGTTTTGAATTTACCAATCTTAATAAAACTACCCTTTCCTATGCCTAAACTACCCCTGAAACCCCATGAAATTACCAAACCAAACAAACCCTTTATTCTGATTTAGAAATTAACTATAGTTAACCCCCATCAGCTATAACCAATCCACAAACCTAATTACTCTGTATATGAATGCTAAAGATGAATTAAACTAAGCTTAGACTAATAACAACATTAACTCCATTAAACTAGAATCAAACAATTTTAAAAACAAGCTGGAGACAAGATTAAACAAACAAAAACAAATCTAAAAGGAATCAGATTCAAGAAGGTCATTCGACCAAACTAATCAAGTTAAACTAATCGAAAGTAAGCTAATACTTAACAATTAACTATCAAAAATAAAAATTTAAACTAAGAAGAACAGATTTTAACACAGAATTATTTAATCAATAATAAACAGAATTCTATTAAACTTAGGCTACCAATTAAACTTATTTTGGAAACTAAAAACTACTTGAGAATCAAACTAAAACTAAAGAAAAGAAAGAGAAAAACTTACTGAATTCTGGCCTTCATAACAACTCTTCAAAATCAACTTCAAATTAATATTATACGTCCATTTCATAGGAAATAGACCTATAATATTAATCTGAGTTTACTCGACTTGAAAAATCAATCAAAACAGTCCCGAAGTACTAAACCTAGATTTGAAATTCGTGGAGTTTTACTTGGATTTGAGGGATTTTGGTTAGGGATTAGTGATGAGGGAAGTTATGGTAGTATATGGTATGAATTTGAGGCTGTTTGGACAAAGTAGCGTTTTGGCCGGACTTTAGATCTAAGATTCGAGAAAATCTGTGGGGATTTGAGGGAAACGGACTTGAGGGTTGGAACGAGGATGTGAAGGAGAATATGGGGTGAAATTTTGGGGTTGTTTGGAGCTTCGCCGCCGGCAGCGGCGGACGTTGGAGATGTGGTGGAACAGTGGTGGGGACACGGCGGACAGCGGAGACGTTATAGGGTTACAAGGGTACGAGGAAGGAAGGACTTTGGTCTTTAATTTTTATGAATGATTATTACAGTTATATCAAAAATGCTAGAACAAAATTTTGACCGTTGGATTGGGGAAGATAAAGGGACAGGATTGGCCTTCGACTACACAATGTCGTTTTAATTTAGCTAGGGGCGGACTGGGTCAGGAAAAATGGGTTGGGCTGGTCTGGGGTTATTTTGGTCTGGGTGGGTAGTTTTGTTGGTTTGGGCTCCAAATATATAAGCAAAACGGCCTACATCAAGCTACAAGACAAGCCTTTCTTCATTGCTTTTTTTTTAATCATTTTTTATTTCTTTTTGTTTTTCCATTTTGTATTTTTGTATTATTATTTTCTCTGGTTTTTATAAAGATGCAAACTAAAAATAAAAATTAAAATAAAATTAATTAATGCCTAAAAATTTTTTAAAAATTATTTCGTGACGATTTCACAATTAAAATAATAAAAATGCCAAAGTGAACTATTTTTGTTAGTTTCTTCCTATTTTGTTCTAAAACAAATTAACCACTAATTAATACTAAAAATATGAAATTAAATCGTAAATATAAATATATTTATTGTATTTTTTATATGATTTAAAATGCACGAGTAAAATGGAACAATTACCAGAAAATGCCACAAAATTCACAAAAAATTATAAAATAATAAAAAATTATTTTGTTTGAATTTTTTGGGAATTATTTGCTTATGGCAAAAATCACGTGCTCACAAAAGCATTTCGACTTTTTCTTATGAATCAACACTCATTATTATTTTTCTCTTATTACTTTACTTATATAACATTATTATTACTTATCTTGATGAACCAATGACTGTGGCATGCATTGAGACAACGCAACAAACAGACATTAATTCAGAAGAATATGACATACCAGAGGAGATTGTCAAAGAAGTGGAGAACTTTGATAACAGACCTAAGTCCAATCTGTACGAGACAGAAATTGTTAACCTGGGAGATGTAGAAAACATCAAAGAAACACGAATCAACGTTCAATTTTCACCATCAGAAAAGAAGGAATACACAGAATTTCTAAGGGAATATGAGGACATATTCACCTGGTCATATGATGACATGACCATTCTGAGTACGTCTATTGTGGCTCACAAACTGCCAACCGATCCGACATGTTCGCCGGTAAAGCAAAAGCTCAGAAAATTCAAGCCTGATATGAGTTAGAAAATCAAGGAAGAAGTCATTAAGCAAGTCAAAGCTAAGGTTCTTAGGGTAGTAGAATATCCAACATTGTTAGCCAACATCGTGCCAGTGCCAAAAAAGGATGGGAAGGTCAGAGTCTGTATCGACTACCGGGATCTCAACCAGGCCAGTCCAGAAGACGACTTTCGTTTGTCAAATATACACATCCTGATTGACAATTGCGCCAAGCATGAACTGTAGTCATTTGTGGATTGTTTCGCTGGTTACCATCAGATCTGAATGGATAAAGAAGATGCTGAGAAAATGGCCTTCATTACACCATGGGGAATGTCTTGTTATAAGATGATACCATTCGGCCTGAAGAATGCAGGGGCCACCTACATGAGGGCCATGAATACCATTTTCCATGATATGATATACAAGGAGATAGAGGTATATGTGGATGATGTTATCATCAAATCCAAGAAAGTCTCTGACCACATAAAAGATCTGAGGAAGTTTTTCAACAGATTATGGAGGTACAACCTGAAACTAAACCCCACAAAATAGGCATTTGGGGTTCCTGCTAGGAAGTTGCTTGGGTTTATTGTAAGATGCCGAGTAATAGAACAGGATCCATCAAAAGTCAAAACCATTCAAGAACTACCACCGCCAAAGAACAAGAATGACGTGATGAGTTTCTTGGGAAGACTCAACTACATCAGCCGATTCATAGCACAGTTTACAGTCATCTGTGAGCCAATCTTTAAGATTTTGAAGAAGGTTGTCAATACCAAATGGACCAACGACTGTCAAAAGGCCTTCGACAAAATCAAGGAGTACCTGTCAACACCACCAGTCTTGGTCTCGCCTGAGCTGGGTAGACCCTTATTAATCTACCTTGCGGTATTGGACGGAGCTTTCGGTTGCATTCTGGGGCAAGATGATGAAACAAGAAGAAAGGAACAAGCCATCTATTATCTCAGCAAGAAGTTCACCCCGTACGAGGCTCGATATTCTCTTTTGGAGTGCACCTGCTGTGGTTTGACTTGGGTGGCTTAGAAGCTAAGGCATTACTTCTGTGCCTATACTACATATCTCATATCAAGGATGGATCCTTTAAAGTACATCTTTCAGAAGCCCATTACCACTGGCAAGCTAGACAAGTGGCAAATCTTGTTGAGTGAGTTCAACATTGTCTACGTAACTCAGAAAGCGGTCAAGGGACAAGTGCTGGTAGATCACCTCACTGAGAATCCCATGGATGGAGAATGCGAACCCCTAAAAACATATTTTCCTGATGAAGAGGTATCATTCGTAGGAGAAGATATTGCAGAGTCCTATGATGGTTGGAGAATGTTCTTCATGGAGCAACAAACTTCAAAGGAGTTGGCATAGGAGCAGTCTTGGTATCAGAAACCGGTCAGCATTATCCAGTGTCCACCAAGCTCAGGTGTCCCTGCACCAACAACATGGTTGAATACGAAGCTTGCATCTTAGAGCTTAAAATTTCCATTGACATGAACAATCAAGAGCTGCTAGTAATTGGAGATTCCGACTTACTCATACATCAGGTACGAGAGTAATGGGCAACCAAGAACTCCAAGATACTCCCGTATCTACATCATGTACAGAAGTTGAGAAAGAGGTTCACGAAGACAGAATTCTGACATGTTCCCAGAATTCAGAATGAATTCACCGATGCATTGACTAGCCTATCATCCATGATACAACATCACGATAGGAATTTCATTGATCCAATTCTAGTGAAAATTCATAATCAGCCAGCTTACTGTGCCCATGTTGAAGATGAGGCAGACAAAAAACTTTGGTTCCATGATATCAAGGAATATTTGACAAAGGGAGAGTATCCAGAGCCTGCTAATCATACTCAGAAGCGCATACTTCGGAGATTGTCTAACAACTTCTTTCACGGCGGAGGAATCTTGTATAGGAGGACTCCTGATGTGGGATTATTAAGGTGCGTTGAGGCAAAAGAAGCATCCAAGCTGCTAGAGGAAATTCATGCTGGGACCTGCGGTCCACATATGAATGGTTTTATTTTAGCAAAGAAGATACTCCAAACTAGTTACTTTTGGATGACTATGGAGAAAGATTGCATCCAGTATGTCTAGAAATGCAATCGTTTTTAGATTCATGCAGACATAATAAAAGTGCCTCTGAGTGAGCTCCACACAACAAACACACCATGACCGTTTGTCGCCTGGGGAATGGACGTTATTGTGCCAGTCGAGCCTGCCGCTTCCAACGGATATAGGTTCATCCTAGTAGCGATCGACTATTTCACCAAGTGAGTTGAAGCAGTATCTTACAGAGCAGTAACTAAGAAAGTCATGGCAGATTTCGTCCGCGACCGCATTGTTTGTCGATTCAGTATTCCAGAGTCGATCATCACTGATAATGGCTCCAATCTCAATAGCGACCTAATGAAAGCTATGTGTGAAACTTTCAAGATTAGCCAAAAGAATTCCACAACCTAAAGGCCTTAAATGAATGGAGTTGTGGAAGCCGCCAACTAGAATAGCAAGAAGATATTGAGGAAAATGATAGAAAAGCATAAATAGTGGCACGATAAGTTAGCATTTTCTCTATTGGGGTATCGCACCACAATTCGCACATCGACCGGGGAAATCCCCTATATGCTGGTTTATGGTACAGAGGCGGTCATTCCCACCGAAGTAGAAATTCCTTCCCTAAAGATCATACAAGAAGCTGAGCTCGACGACACAGAATGGGTGAAAAGTCATTATGAGCAACTAGCTCTTATAGACGAAAAGAGGATGAGTGCAGTTTTCCATGGTCAACTCTATTAGAGCAGAATGTCCAGAACCTTTAACAAAAGAGTCAAGCCAAGACAGTTCCCACCAGGACAACTAGTGTTAAAGAAAATATTTCTATATCAAGATGAAGCCAAAGGGAAGTTCTCTCCCAACTGGCAAGGTCAGTACATGGTTCACCGGGTTCTGATAGGAGGAGCCCTCATACTTGCAGAAATGGATGGAGAAGTTTGGCCAAAGCTGATTAATTCAGATGCAGTCAAGCGCTACTATGTGTAATTTTTATATTTTCCCTGCATGATGTAAATTGAACTACGCCTGACCTGATTCCCGTTTAAGAGGGGATACTTAGGCAGCTCTATGGGTTCGGTCACAACTCAATAAAACTTTCATCCCCCCCCCCCCCCAAAAAAATTAGACACTGGGGCAGAATTCTGAGGAGGACCCTCAAAATTCCGAAGCAATTTTAGCTGAATCGTCGCAAGCAATAGTCAGAAGCACCAACCCGTTAAACTAGGGCAAAACTTTGAGGGGGACCCTCAAAATTCCATAGCAAGAGAGGTTGCAATGTCCTAAACCACGTCACATTCGTCGGTTCATCTAAAAAGTTATTCTTAATTATATACTTATGTCGTATGTTTTATGAAATCATGCATGTTTATTACTGAAATTGCCTTGTTTAGCAATGCTGCCCCAATAATACATACAATATCTCTAGATCAAAGCCAAATAGGTCAAGCAGAGCCAGCAGGGATACGAATTAACCTTCCCCCTTTTACAAAACTCACGATTCTTCTTTGGATGCAGGTGATCACGCCCAACTATGCCTTGTAAAAAGGACAATGCGGATGTTGCAAATATAACCTGAGTATTATGCTCAGAGTCGAATCCACAGAGAATTAACTTATCAATCTGTCATGACCCAAAATCCACTAAGGGTCATGGTGGCGCCGGACACCACTGTCGGGCCAGCCAATTAGATTACTGATTTAAAAATCCTTATTACTGATTTAAAAATCCTTTTAAATACATCAAATTCCAGAAATTTCCTTCCATTTCCACAAATAAAAGAGTTTTGCTTCAATTCAAATTAACAATAACAATTAAATCAAACCTTTCGAAAACCATCCCAGAAACCGGTGTCACAAGTGCATGAGCGACTACTAATAATGAAATAAAATAAAACCTATGTCCGGAATACAGTGGACAGGAAATAAATAATCAAAGTACAAAAAGGAACTACACTAGCTGCAGGTTGCCTCGCAAATTTGCAGCTCACCTAGTCCCAGAGTTATCCATGCCGCAACACCAATAGGCTGCTAGAAGTATACGTGTACCTGTGCAACAAAAATGCACAGAAGTGTAGTATGAGTACGTAATCAACGTATACTCAGTGAGTGTCCTGCCTAATCCCGAANATTTCCCGAATTTATCTTTAAAACATAATCCAAATATGTTTAAGACACAAAAGGGCAATAATAACTTAATTAAGTTCAGGCAGCAACATAGGCATGCGCAAATCATACCTAGGCGACGGCCCGATCCAACAGAAATAAATGAGCACTTGCCGAGGGTCGAAGGTGCGCCTATAGATGCATCTATTAATCTGTCGAGGCATTCGGCCCGTTCCAAAATAAACACACACAGACAGATAAACAGTCAGGAAGTCAACGTGGAGCAAATATCCAGGAAAGGTCAATTCTCTTTATAAATTTTGAGAAAAACAAAGCTTATGTCTTTTAGAAAATCCAATTATTAATTTAATGTGGTCTATTACCCCGCTCGCGAATCATCCATGCGACGCGGTGCACATAAGATACATGCTCAGATAGCCAATCAGTATTTTATCGAGGAATAATTATCCAAATAAGACAATTCTCTGTTTAGCAAGTTCAGAAGAAAAATGATGTTTAAGCTCTTTTTGAATTCGTTTACTAATGAAAGGTGATTTAACGATCCAAGTCATCAATGAGTTCATAATTTATTCAAGTATAACATTCTTTTTGGGTCCTAAACTACCCGGACAAATAGCATAATAGTAGCTACGCACGGACTCTCGTCACCTCGTGCGTGCGTAGCCCCCACAACTAGGAGTAAATAATCAGTTTAACTCACCAATGGGGTAATTTCCCCCTCACAGAATTAGAAAGGAGACTTACCTCGCTCCGAAGACTCGAAATCGGCATCCTACATCCTTCCGAATGCTTGAACCAACGCACAACACCCCGAAACTAGCCAATGATCATACAAATCCATTAATATATACTCAACTATACCTTATAACTCAATTTACAACAATTCCTCACCCCGAACGAAAAGTTGACCAAAATGCCCTCGGGCCTACGTGCCCGAAATCCGGAAAGTTCTCGAAGATAAAGATTACCCATAACCTTGGGAACTAAAATATGAAATTTTCTCCTAATTCCATACTCAAATCGTGGCTAAAATCTAAGATTATAATTTTCTAGGTTTTCAACCAAAACTTCAATATTTACTCTAATTTCCATGATTAATCTCATACACGATCAATGTATTTAGCTTATAATAAGTGGGAATGACTTACCTCAACATTGTTGATGAAGGTCTTCCTTTGAACCCTCCAAAATCGCCAATGAAGTGAAGAAAATGAGAGAAATGATCCAAATTCGCAATTTAATCAACCTTACTGCTCCAGCTATTTTTGCTTCTGCGAAAATATTTACGCTTCCGCGATTCCGCTTTTGCCGACAAAATTCCTCTTCTGCGGTTCTGGGCTCCAGCTCACTTTTCGCTTATGCGGACGGCCAACCGCACATGCGGTTCCGCTTTTGCGTATTTTTGGCCGCTTCCGCGATCAGCCCTGGCCGCCCATATTTTTGCTTCTGCGATATCCATTTCCGCAGATGCGGTCCCGCTTCTGCGGAACCTTGATCGCATCTGCGGTCCCCGAACTTTTGCTCAAATCCGCTTCTGCGGCTCCATTTACCGCTTCTGCGGTCCCGTTTCCGCAGAAGCGAAAATACCAGACACCAACAACTCAGCTCTTCCAAAAATCAAATTTTTATCCGTTAACCACCCGGAATCCACCCGAGGCCCCAGGGACCCCAACCAATCATACGAACCAGTCCCAAAACACATTATGGACTTGCTCGAGGCTTCAAATCAGATCAAACAATGCTAAATTGATGAATTACACTTCAATTCAAGTTTTATGAACTTTGAAGTTTCCAACTTCTATTTCCGATGCCGAAACCTATCAAATCACGTCCGATTGACTTCAAATTTTGCACACAAGTCATATTTGACATTACGGACCTACTCCAACTTCCGGAATTTGATTCCGACCCCGATATCAAAAAGTCTACCCCTCGGTCATACTCTCCGAAAACCTTCAACTTTCTATCTTTAGCCAAATGGCTTCAAAAAGGTCTACGGACCTTCGAATTCCCTTCCGATCGCGCCCCCAACTCCAGTATCACTATACGGAGCTGTTCAAAGTCTCGGAATTCCAAACGGACTTTGATAACACTGAAATTCTCTTCCAGCCAAACTTATGAAATTTCTTCTAAAATGCCAACTTCCACAATAAGCGCCATAACGCTCCTGGGTTATTCAAACCCAATCCGGGCATACGCCCAAGTCCGAAATTACCATACGAACCTGCTGAAAACTTCAGATCCCGATTCCAAGGTCGTTTACTTGAAATTCAAATCCTAGCTCATTATTTCAACTTTAAGCTTTCGAAATGAGAATTCTCTTCCCAAATCAACTCTGGACTTCTTGAAATTTAATTCCGACCACGCGCACAAGTCATAATACCTAAATTGAAGCTGTTCATGGCCTTCGACTGCTGAATTGAGCGCTGGTACTCAAAACAGCCGGTCGGGTTGTTACATTCTCTCCCACTTAAACATACGTTCGTCCTTGAACGTGCTGAGAACTTTGCTGGAGTAGTCTGAAATCACTATTTAGTACCTCACACACCTTCCCGTGCTGCCAAAACTTAGCTGAGCATATTAGCTCGATAAATTCTGAATTTGTTCCCTTTATTCAAGCAAATAAGACTTATAGCCCGATTCCAACATCCGGAATCCTATGCCAGGCCTGTTTCCAACAAACGATCGCCATATAAATCACTACACGCTGTACTCAAACGTAACGGCATAACTTTGCTGAATTCTTACTTTGCAATACTAAATCCACAGGACCACAATAATATTCTCTGATCAACTTAGCCAAAATCCTACTGATCCGATGCTCTTATTTCACCCCATGACATGTACAGGTCTTACTCTAACCTTTACCATACCGCCATGACGGACGAGATGTACCGACATTCATAATCAATCGCTGAGTCAACAAAACATTAGGCCTACATCCTGACAAGGCCTTGTCCTCATTCTGAACCCAATAATGGTTTTATCTCCATAATATACCTCATATAACTGGATTGCACAGAATCCTAGATCTAGGGATCTCATCTCATCCGATACAACTGCTCAAGCAATAAGCCACCCCATAAATCATTAAAATCTCATGTGATGCTACCATGCGCCAATAGGCCACCAATCCGAACATACATAAATGGAAATCGAATTCTGGAAGGAATTATCTAAACCCCGCTCAAATACGAACTTTTCCTAGAAAGATAGGAAGCGAAACACATAAAGTAATAGCACATAGAGAACTAGACTCAACATCACACTGTTGCGGTGCGCAAACCGATCCAAATAACATACCCATGGCGGGGTGCCACTCAATCCATAAATAGATCTCACAAAAGGAGATTGCACTTTGAGCTAAATCTGCTCATTACAACAAAACATCAAATTTCAATCGCAAGCACGTTAAGTGCATAATACCATCCCTGAGGAAACACATAGCACTATAGGCTACGAAATTCAAGCACAACTGGGGTGCGATATACAGCATAAATCTCAAAGCCATTCTGCTCATAACACATCATTTCTACGCAGATTCTCAACACGTAAGCAATTTTCTCAAGCCGTCTCACGACTCATACGACGCAATACATCATTACCTAGAATAGCTGACGGCAAAATAACACCCCGACCATTCCTCCATAGGGAACACTCGCTGAGACGAACACAACTGGCCTGATATAAAGCCCTGTTCACATATATACATCAATACATCGATCTCAAGCCGATTTCTAATTGCACCAACTTGGTGAATAACCCTTCAAAGGTTCATAGTAACTCTCTTTTCCTCATGACACATAAGAACAACCGCCATAACCGGAGCAACCTCCCCAGTTCATAACCCAATAAACAAAGTGCCCTCCAGGCATAGTTTCTCAAACAAATGTTATTTCCACAATCCTCATACTTGCTTAAATCTTTAGTCAATCAGGTGACTACATGCCACACTTACACAACATTCCCGTGGGACACGCTCCCACAATCTTCTGAAATAAATATCGAGTCTGCTCATTCAACCATCGGTCGCAATAACGCTGAAAAGAGATCAAGAATCCCTAACCAGGATACACAGCATTTTTTCATAAAATATCGATCTCCGATGACTCTGAAGCCAGTACCAATTTACTCTAATCATTCAACCCTTTCCTTGCTCATTCGAGCCTGTGACATCACAGTCATTACTAAGTTGTAACCTTGATCCTCACTTCAAATCCCATACCTCTCAATGCACCTAACGTGCCGATATACGATAGACCCAATTTCCATCACAACCCTGGAACCACTGATAAACTAACATTTCATCATATAAAAATTTTCATTTAACTCACTTTAGGAGAATCATAGCAACACCTAGGTAACTTCCATAACCGTAGGATATGCAAATCTGCAAGTAGTGGTCCAAGCCACCATAACCCTTTCCGGAATCTGCTTCCATACAACGAGCCTTAGAAATAGAAGGTTTCTGAATAACATCAATTGTGATGGCTGTCAAGCTTGATACGCACCGTCATAAATCATACACATAACCTGATCATGCTGAATGAACTAATCACAGATCCCATCATGCCAAATTCAACTATGGCTAATCAACCCTTTTCCTTCAATTTATCGTTGAGTGCTTTGGAAATAGAACAAATTCTTTTCAACACATAACACGCTACATCTACACTCATCCCGAGTGACCTTGAAGTACGAGACCATGCTGTCTCAACCCCTACGAACCATTTTGTACTTCGCAATTGCTACATCACAAGCCAACCATCATGAAACATTCTGTGCCGCTTCTTATAAGCCGCTTTCCAAGCTTGATCCTCAATTATGCCTATAAAATCGACAGTATTAGGCACCACACTTTACCTATTGAAGTCACTAGGACCGTTACTGTGAGCCATCCGCTCTGACTTGGTCCCGAATATAATTGGCTACATATATCTCATAACACAGGAGTACCCTCTCAACGAGGCACCTAGCAGAATTACTCCCTTTAAAACCTGCTTCCATACAAGGCACACATCCCAAATCCTTTCCCAAGTTCGAACATGAAGCCATAAGGCCAACCATAGAACATCTTCACTACTTATGGTAGCTTTCCGGAGCTGAGACAATCCCTCAGTATGCTATTAACTAGGAACTTCGCAAGTAGCTAACCATAAAGTCCAAATCATAAGCGGTGGGACTCTCCCACTTAGCTTGAAGCCATTATTACTATACTCTAGAGTTCACCATTATTCTTAATCTCTTGTTGACAAAACCTTGTGCAACTATACGCCACAAATTCTCGGAATTCTAATGTACATCCCCGTTTCTCATATTCTGAATCACCATCCACCTCCGCACCAACAATCACTGGCATTCTCGATGTCTTACCGTAGAAACCCAAATGGATTCTCCAAATCATTTACACCACTCACACAACAATTCCCCTTGCCGCATATCCAGTAGAACTCTTCGCAGGAGCCTCGCCAACCACGCGACTGTTACCCTGCTCGCCGAAATACCCCACCTGTCGAAATTACTCCCCGACATCTTCCAACGCCGCTACATGGGGTACCATTACTACGACATCAATAACCCATCCTGAGTTCGAGCTCACTCTCCAGCTGTACGAGTCCATTTACCCATCGTGGACATCCATTAAATGTGCAACGACATCCTTTCGCTTCACAGTCATGCTACGCCTTTCTTCACTTCAAGAAGCTCCCTTCTGTCATATACAATCTCCTGCCGCATAACAACACTATGCTTCGAGTTAATCTACCAACTTCTATTTCCCGTCGCTAAAATCCCCACTTCGAATTAGATCTGAAAGTGCCCATAACCAAGCACCGATATTCCCAAGTCGTTCCAGACTCCCTTAAAGTGCATAGTTTTCTCATTACCAAGCCTCTACGCAGCTCCGCTGCTCTCCCACTTTGGGCAAACTCACTTCTTCAATCAACTGCTCGGCCTGCGCTTCCCCAGCCTGACCCTTTAGAAGTTTAAAACTCTGCTTGACACTTTCCGCATGTCTTTTTCATCTCTTGTTGCTCAGTTGTTACCTTAATAAAATTCATCTTCATAGTACTTGAATCTACAATTTGCTATTAGTCCGAAGCCTCCCCGAAGGTCGTCTTTATCACACCACCAACATTTATAATACTGATTCAGTCTGGAACTATCGCATCTCGCGATATCCGATAGTTGCATTTTCAATGCCATTACACAATATCTTGCCCCAAGGGCTATTCATAGAAGATCATAACACCGATAAACTTAACACGTCCAATTAGGACAACAACACCTCAATAGAGGAGAGAACTCTTTCACGCTTGCAATTACCATGCTTCATTACTTCCACTAGTCCACATCCGACCATCCTTGGTTGGATCGGCCTTCCCCCGCCGGGGATAAAATACTGAATCTCTTTGATTACACACTGAGTAAACCTCCCTTCAATTCATTCACTGCCTCGACACATGGGTAACATCCTAGCATTACAGCAACGCTGCGGAAATAACTGCTCATGAGCAGCATGGCAACCTGTGCCTAGCCTCAAGGCTCTTAGAAGTTCTGCTACTGAGCTGAACTAGAGAATACCCTTCCATAATGCGACTATAATAGTCCAATCAACTATACCGGGAAAAATCATCCCACACCACATTTGTAGTGCCATTACATTTATTCAAATCTCGATTTATAACAAGCGCTTACGTCACGTAAGATTGAGTGGAAAGGAATCAGAGGCATAAGCCTCAAAGGAATCGAACCGCACGATAAGGGAATCAAGAAGGGAAGTACTCCTAACAGCCCTGCAGCCTCCCGAGGATAAGTACAGACGTCTCCGTACCGATCCGCAAGACTCTACTAGACTTGCTCATGACTCATGAGACCGACGGGAACCTAGTGCTCTGATACCATGTTATCACAACCCAAAATCCACTAAGGGTCGTGGTGGCACCGGACACCGCTGTCAGGCCAGCCAATTAGATTACCGATTTAAAAATCCCTTTTAAATACATCAAATTCTAGAAATTTCTTTCCATTTCCACAAATAAAAGAGTTTTGCTTCAATTCAAATTAACAATAACAATTAAATCAAACCTTTCAAAAACCATCCCAGAAACCGGTGTCACAAATGCATGAGCGACTACTGATAATGAAATAAAATAAAACCTCTATCCGGAATACAGTGGAAAGGAAATAAATAATCAAAGTACAGAAAGGAACTACACTAGCTGCAGGTTGCCTCGCAAATTTGCTGCTCACCTAGTCCCAGAGTTATCCATGCCGCAACACCAATAGGCTGCTAGAAGTGTACGTGTACCTGTGCAACAAAAATCCACAGAAGTGTAGTATGAGTACGTAATCAACGTGTACTCAGTGAGTGTCCCGCCTAATCTCGAAGGGGTAGAGACGAGATGGTCAACTTTGACACACTCTAATGGTCCAATGATCATTTATCCTCATTACACATATTAATCCGTGGATTTATTTTTTATAGACATGATTCTAATAAAATAGAGGAAACAAATAAACACGTAGTTCTTTCATAGGAAAATTTCCCGAATTTCTCTTTAAAACATAATCCAAATATGTTTAAGCCACAAAAGGGCAATAATAACTTAATTAAGTTAAGGCACCAACACAGGCATGCGCAAATCATACCGAGGCGACGACCCGATCCAATAGAAATAAATGTGCACTTGCCGAGGGTCGACGACGTGCCTATAGATGCATCTATTAATCTGTCGAGGCGTTCGGCCCGTTCCAAAATAAACACACACAGACAGATAAACAGTCAGGAAGTCAACTTGGAGCAAATATCCAGGAAATGTCAATTCTCATTATAAATTTTGAGAAAAATCTAAAAACAAAGCTTAAGTCTTTTAGAAAATCCAATTATTAATTTAATGTGGTCTATTACCCCGCTCGCGAATCATCCATGCGACGCGATGCACATAAGATACATGCTCAGATAGCCAATTAGTGTTTTATCGAGGAATAATTATCCAAATAAGCCAATTCTCTGTTTAGAAAGTTCAGAAGAAAAATGATGTTTAATCTCTTTTTGAATTCGTTTACTAATCAAAGGTGATTTAACGATCCAAGTTATCAATGAGTTCATAATTTATTCAAGTATAACATGCTTTTTGGGACCTAAACTACCCGTACAAATAACATAATAAAAGCTACGCACGGACTCTCGTCACCTCGTGCGCACATAGTCCCCACAACTAGGAGCACATAATCAGTTTAACTCACCTATAGGGTAATTTGCCCCTCACAGAATTAGAAAGGAGACTCACCTCGCTCCGAAGACTCGCAATTGGCATCCTACTTCTTGCCGAAAGGTTGAACCAACGCACAATGCCCCGAAACTAGCCAATGATCATACAAATCCATTAATATATACTCAAATATACCTTACAACTCAATTTACAACAATTCCTCACCCCGAACGAAAAGTTGACCAAAATGCCATCGGGCCCACGTGCACGAAATCCGGAAATTTCTCGAAGATAAAGATTACCCATAACCTTGGGAACTCAAATATTAAATTTTCTCCTAATTCCATACTCAAAATCGTGGCTAAAATCTAAGATTATAATTTTCTAGGTTTTCAACCAAAACCTCAATATTTACTCTAATTTCCATGATTAATCTCATACGCGATCAATGAATTTAGCTTATAATTAGTGGGAATGACTTACCTCAACATTGTTGATGAAGGTCTTCCTTTGAACCCTCCAAAATCGCCAATGGAGTGAAGAAAATGAGAGAAATGAACCAAATTCGCAACTTAAATCAACCTCACTGCTCCAGCTATTTTCGCTTCTGCGCAAATATTTACGCTTCCGCGATTCCGCTTTTGCGGACAAAATTTCGCTTCTGCGGTTCTGGGCTCCAGCTCACTTTCCGCTTCTGCGGACGGTCAACTGCACATGCGGTTCCGCTTTTGCGTATTTTTGGCCGCTTCCGCGATTAGCCCTGGACGCCCATATTTTTGCTTCTACGATATCCATTTTCGCAGGTGCGGTCCTGCTTCTGCGGAACTTTGATTGCATTTGCGGTCCCCGAACATTTGCTCAAATCCGCTTCTGCGACTCCATTTACCGCTTCTGCGGGGCCGCTTCTGCGGTCCCGTTTTCGCAAAAGCACAAATACCAGACACCAGCAAATCAGCTCTTTCAAAAATCAAATTTTGATCTGTTAACCACCCGGAATCCACCCGAGGCCCCCGGGACCCCAACCAATCATACCAACCAGTCCAAAAACACATTACGGACTTGCTTGAGGCTTCAAATCATATTAAACAACTCTAAATTCATGAATTACACTTCAATTCAAGCTTTATGAACTTTGAAGTTTCCAACTTCTATTTCCGATACCGAAACCTATCAAATCACGTCCGATTGACCTCAAATTTTGCACACAAGTGATATTTGACATTACATACCTACTCCAACTTCCGAAATTTGATTCCGACCCCGATATCAAAAAGTCAACCCCCCGGTCAAACTCTCCGAAAATGTTCAACTTTCTATCTTTAGTCAAATCGCTTCAAAATGGTCTACGGACCTCCGAATTCACTTCCGATCCCGCCCCCAACTCCAGAACCACTATACGGAGCTATTCACAGTCTCGAAATTCCAAACGGACGTTGATAACATTGAAATGCTCTTCCAGCCAAACTTATGAAATTTCTTCTAAAATGCCAACTTCCGCAATAGGCGCCATAACGCTCCTGGGTTATTCAAAACCCAATCCGGGCATACGCCCAAGTCTGAAATCACCCTACGAACCTGCTGGAACCTTTATATCCTGATTCCAAGGTCGTTTACTTAAAATTCAAATTGTAGCTCATTATTTCAACTTTAAGCTTTCGATATGAGAATTCTCTTCCCAAATCAACTCTGGACTTCTTGAAATTTAATTCCGACCATGCGCACAAGTCATAATACCTGAAATGAAGCTGTTCATGGCCTTCGACTGCTGAACGGAGCACTGGTACTCAAAACGACCGGTTGGGTCGTTACACAATCACTATCTTTAGACCTACTAAACTCTTTTTAATCAATTTCCCAAACGTTGAGAATCATAGTTGATGGTGTTTTTAATAACTATGATTAACAGTAAATAATAGTTGTAAACTAAAAATGCTAAGTTGTAAACAGTAATGAGAAAGCGCTAAGGTAATGGTTTCCCCTATTGATGGAATTCCTTCTGTTTATGTTTCATACAAATTCACCTACACAATCTATAAATCATGAACACTCTTCTTACCTTAAATTTCTCTCGAGTAATCACAGTAATTTACTAAATGCACTCTCCTGAGATACACTAGCAGCTTTGTTTATCGCAGTTCACTTAAGATTGCACTCAAGGCTTTGTTATCCCTAATCTCACCTTTAAACCCGCAGTTATAGATCCCTCTTATACTTTGGGAGTGGTGTTGTTCAACATTCACCTAAATATGCACTCTCTCCCGAGTTATGCACACTAAATAGGCATAGCTAATTGAGGATCCTGTCAATTAACTACAACAAACACATAGTTAAACAAACAGAAATTAAAACTAGCAAACTGTATTCTCATAAACAAGAAGTTCATCCCTCAATAGGTTCCTTTAAAACCCTAGACAAAAGATTTAACTACTCATAACTATGGGTAAATAAAGTAGAACAATATTCATAAGCATAATTGCAAGAAAAATTAACGAAGAAGAAGATATGATGTTTTGGGTGATCTCTCACACTAATTTTTCTTGCCAAAGTACTCTCTAAAACAACGCACGCCTCCTTTGGGCGAAGTCTAGTGTTTAAAATAGGGTTTTGGGCTAAAAAACCCGTGTTTTGCACTGAAGTCCCTGAACTTTTCCGCCTCTGTCGCGGTTACGGTAAAACCGCGGCCAAACACCTTCTCTGAATCTCAACTTGTCCGTGACAGTCCTCTACCGCGGTTACGGTGGAACCGCGACAGTTCATCTCCATGACTGGCTTGAGCTACCTTCACGTGGTTCACTTGGCGGATATTTTACGTTATGCCTCTTTTTCTCCATATTTGATTCCCAAAAGTACTCCATAGCCTTCTCTTGTCATATATAACCTGCAAAGCATGAAACGAGCTAATCAAAGCATTTTGTTATCACTTTTACCATCAAAACCATACAAGAAGGTGGTTCTTTAGGTCCTAATTATAGTTAAATTCACCTATTATCAACACCCCACCCTTAAACCTTTGCTCGTCCTCGAGCAAGTTAAACCACACTTCTAGGCCTAACCGTTAGATGCATTAACCCAAGTTTATGTCACACCCGCCATTATGCAAGAGCAACCTAAGCAGTGCAACAGTCATACCTCAGATGCAGACTATACACCATGACACACTCGTGCTTACTCTAGTTACTCTAAACAGAGGTGAAAACTCACTATTTCTTCCCGAGTCACATGCCCTCACATCACAATTCTGAGAGAAGTTCCACACACATAAAATTCAAGCAACAAGGAACCATAGATAGACAAAATTCACTCACTCTTAGCAAAGAACATTCACATGCCACACGAATACACCATAAGCTTGCCCCTAGTGTAATACTCTACTAATTGAGCTGTTCAGTCCAAGATCAAGAGGTCTTTATTTGGTTGTAATGTAGGCTAAGGGACGGGTAGGATATATTTGGATATACTGACTAACCTCCCTAAGCACTTTTAGTACAAACTTCCTTTTATTCTAATTTTCATGTTCAGCCCAACCATTCCTCCACATTTGTTTCGTAGGTGACCCCCACTTTTCTTTAGGTGCAACTAGCCTTTTTTTAATAGCCATTGCACCATTCAAGTAATTTTTCTGATTCCCTTTTTCTACTCCACTACCACCCCACACTTTGACTTTTATATGCTCTTTAATAATTCAAGTGCTTCTACGAGGTACGGGTTCAAACAGTCAAACTATTCAAACACGGGGATGTAGGCTATTATAAGGTTATCAAAGAATAGGTTTCAGGCTCAAAGGGGTTATGGTAAATGCACTGGCGGATTCACAATCGTACAGCTATACAAAGAAATGCCTCAATCATCTCTAAAACCAAATAACTTCTATTTTGCTTTGCAAACACGCATGGCAAGTTCTAGGTATCGCATGCAAGCACAGAATACAACTATTATCTCACACACACTTGGCATGTAACTCATTCCAAATAAGTTTGTCAACACACTCACATGAGCTTTCAAGTAAGACAAGATGTGCAAAATTAAGGCATCAAAGTATGAGTCTACAAACGAGCCTAGACGTCGCACCCTCAAGTTTGTTTTAGTTATTTGCAGGTGTGAACATTAAGGGTTGTATTCTTGACTTCACCCGTCTTGATCCAAGAGAGTCCTAAGGGTCCTAAAACTATAAAAGGAAAATTTACCTAACCCGGTTCAAGAAAAGCCCTTGGAAAAGAATCGTGGTCAAAAGAAAAACCAAGAGAGAAATACTACACTACCTAAAAAGGAAAAATAAAATAGAATGCAAAATGTAAATGGACTATCCCTCAAGAGTACTGTCCAAGTGGTCCGTCCTTAGGAAGAGTCCCCTACAAATTTTTTTTTTAAATCCGACATTGACCTTCAAGAGACCCGTCGACAAGTGTCCGTCTTTGGGCCAAGTCGGTTACTTCTAAGGTGAGCACAATCAGTTATACACAACAACACATATACAACACTACAACATGCTCCATGTTTATGTACACTACAATACACTACAAAAGCAAGTCTCCCACCTCACACAAAAAAAACTATGGCATGTCCCCATGTCATATCAGAAATAAAAAACAGAAGGGTAAGAAGACTTCCCTGAGCATCAATCGGAGTCGTAGACGGTGCTGGGGTCCACATGACAAGCTCTCCCCAAAGCACGGAACCACGCCATCATTCGGCTCTCAGACCTGGGCTGCCGCTAAGACATGTCATCCATATGCACGTGCAGGCCGTCCATCGAGGTGCGAAGATCCGCTACCTCTTCCTCCATAGAACGCAACATAGAGAATTTTGCTTCGGTATGAGGTCGCCGAGAGGGTTCGGCTCTGTCATAGGATCTCCTGGATGGTGCTGGGGCATCATCCTCATCATCGATCTGAATGGTGGCGGGTGCATCTCGGCCCACTCTGATGCCCGAAGCTCTGAATGGTGGTTTAGCGGGCAAGGCTCCATCTGTAGGAAAGGTGGGGACATTTTTCAGCAAACACAGCCTCGTCACCAGTGAGGGGAAGTGCTTGCTGAGCTCATTCGCCTTTTACGAGCCATATTACCTGCAAAGAATTCAGGAGAACCATCAAATGCATCCTAAATATTGCTGGTCGGATGGGTACTCAGACTTTGCCACCCGATGGCACCAAACAGTCTCCCCCATTTATTTCTTTCTTTCAAACTATGCCAAGCACCCAACTAGCAAGGTGTATAAAGTTACCAACCTCCACAATAGCCCTCACAGCAGGATTATCCCACAATTTCGGCATACAACACCCCACACAATCTCCCTCACGTGGTTCGCACCAAACACTACCACCATCACAACCTAAGGTGGCCACAAAGTGCTCCAAAATCTCACCACACGCCTAAAATTTTTGGCCAAATAGGCCCCTCCACCAACCTTCACCACAAAAATTATGTCTAGGCCTCCAAACATACCAAACATTCCCCACAATTGAAGCACCATGAAGCCCCACCCATTTAAACATCAATCAAGTCCACACCAAGAAAATACAAAGACAAAAAGCAGAAAAGAAAATAAATAAAATAAAAATTTAATACTACATTACCTAGGGTTTAAGTTAAACTAGTTTAGACTATCTTACCCTAAATTAGAAGAAGAATTAGAAAAGAGAAGAAGAAAAAAAAACTTACTTGGATGAAGGAGGGAATAGGGTTAGTGTTGGTGAAGGTTGGAGAAGATAATAATGGAAGTTTTTGAGAGAAGGGAGTGATTTGAGAGAGAAAGAGAGAGAGAAGGGGATTTGGGGGTGGCTGCGTTGGTTTTCAGGTATGGGACGGGAAGGGTTTAGGTAAGTTATAAAAAAGGGGAAAAGAAAAAAAAAGAAAAATAAAACAATGAAAAAAAATTCTGGCGTACCTGGGCCCGACCTGGTCTGCCGCGGGTCTACCGCGGTTATGGTGGGACCGCAGTAGAGCAAGTTCAGAGAGGGTCTCTCACCGTGATTTGACCGCTGTTACGGTAGTACTGCTGTGATCGACCTTCAGAGGGGTGTCTGACCGCAGTTGGATCGCGGTTACGGTGGAACCGCGGTCTGGGCAGTATTCTAATTCTTCATTTTTTTTATTAAGTTCTGCATTACACTTACAATAATTTTGTGGGTTGCCTCCCACGCTGCACCTGATTTAACATCGCGGCATGATGTAAGATGAGCGCATTTAAGGCTCGCTCGACCTCTGTGGTTCAGTCAGGTGCAGCTCAGACACTTCCTTTGGCTCGCTCATGCCCAAATATGGCTTCAATTTTTGACCATTGACTCTAAATGTATGAGAGTCATTCTCTGTGGCAATCTCAACAGCCCCTGAAAGGAAAAATTCAACTACTCGAAATGGTCTAGACCATCATGACTTAAGCTTACCTGGGAACAGACGTAGTCTTGAGTTGTAGAGCAATACCATGTCCCCGGGTTTGAAATTCCTCTCAACAATGTTCTGGTCGTGCAGCCTCTTCATTCTCTCCTTGTACAACTTTGTTCTCTCAAGAGCAACATATCTAAACTCCTCGAGCTCATGCAATTCAGTGATTCTTGTTGTGCCTGCAACTTCCGTATCGAAGTTCAGCTGTTTCAACGCCCACCACACTTTATGTTCGAGTGCCACTGGTAGGTGGCAGGCCTTCCCAAACACCAACTTGTATGGTGACATACCAATTGGTGTTTTGAAAGCAGTTCTATAAGCCCAGAGTGCATCATCAAGCTTCCTCGCCCAATCAGATCTTGTGGTGTTCACAGTTTTGGTTAACACACTCTTGATTTCTCTGTTGGACACTTCAACCTGTCTACTAGTCTGCGGGTGGTAAGGAGTAGCCACCTTGTGGCGCATATCGTACTTAGCAAGCAACTTTCAAAGGCTCTATTACAGAAGTGAGTGCCTCCATCATTGATAATTTCTCGTGGTGTCCCGAAGCGGGTGAATATGTTCTTCTTCAAAAATTCCACTACCACTTTTTCATCATTGGTGGGTAACACAACAGCTTCCACCCATTTGGACACATAGTCTACAGCAACAAAAATATACTTATTGCCATAGGAGCTGATGAAGGGACCCATGAAATCAATCCCCCAGACGTCAAACACTCCCACCTCTTGAATTGGGTTTATGGGCATCTCGTGGCGCCGGGAAATGTTCTCGGTCTGCTGACATTCATTGCAGCCCTTCACCCATAGGTGCGCATCTTTAAACACTGTTGGCCAGAAGAATCCAGCCTCTAGCACCTTTGCCGCTGTCCTTACCCCTCCAAAATGTCCACCATACGCCGATGCATGACAAGCCTGCAAAATAGAAGATTGCTCTATCTCGGGGATGCATCTCCGGATCATATTATCAAAGCATATTCTAAACATATAAGACTCATCCCAGTAATACTGGTGGCTTTCATGATAAAACCTTTTCCATTGGACCAATGAATGGTCGTGAGGAACTATACCACTGGCCAGGTAATTAGCAAAGTCTGCATACCGTGATGCTTCCTGAAGAGTGGTGGCGAGCAACTGCTTGTCTGGAAAAGTTTCCAGAATTTCCTCAACCTCAATCGCATTTTTAGCTCCCTCAAGTCGTGATAGATGATCAGCGACTTGATTCTCAGTGCCCTTACGGTCATGAATTTCAAGATCGAATTCTTGTAGTAGCAACACCCAACGAATCAGGCGTGACTTAGATTCTTTCTTTTAGATTAAGTATATGAGAGCTGTATGATTAGTATATATAATTACCTTGGACCCAATCTGGTAGGATCGGAACTTGTCAAACGCGAACACCACAGTTAACATCTCCTTCTTAGTCACAGTGTAGTTCAACTAGGCTCCATTCAGTGTTTTACTAGCATAGTAGATTGGGTGCATCAGTTTGTCTTTCCACTGGCCCAGCACTACCCCCACTGCGTAGTCACTGGCATTACACATCAGTTCGAACGGTTGCTCCCAATTGGGGGCAACAATGGTGGGTGCTGAGACCAGTCTCTATTTCAACTCCTCAAATGCTACCCTACAATCATCAGAAAACAAAAGCGGGTGATCTTTTTTTAACAACTTACAGAGAGGGTTGGCAATTTTGGAGAAGTCTTTTATGAACCTCTGGTAGAAACTGGCATGCCAAAGGAAGCTTCTAATTGCTTTGACTGAGGTTGGGGGAGGCAACTTTGCTATTACATCCACTTTCGCACGATCCACTTCAATTCCCTTGCTTGACACCCGGTGCCCCAAGACTATGCCTTCTTGTACCATGAAGTGGCACTTTTTCCAGTTCAAAACCAAGTTAGTCTTGATGCACCGTTTCAGCACTCGCGTCAGATTATCAGGCACTCATCAAATGAATTCCCCACCACTGAAAAGCCATCCATGAACACCTCCATTATGTCCTCTACCATGTCAGTGAATATGGCTATCATGCACCGTTGGAATGTGACAGGTGCATTGCAAAGGCCAAAGGGCATCTGTCTAAAGGCATAAATTCTATACGGGCAGGTGAAGGAGGTCTTCTCTCTGTCCTCTGGTGCAATGGAGATCTGATTGTACCCTGAGTACCCATCCAGAAAATAGAAGTGTGACCTCCCTACCAGTCTGTCCAATATCTGATCAATGAAGGGAAGTGGGAAGTGGTCTTTTCGGGTGGCAAGATTTAACTTCCGATAGTCCATGCAAATTCTCCATCCTGTGACAGTTCTTGTAGATATCAATCATTGTTGTCATTTTTTACAACCGTCATGCCACCTTTTTTAGGAACACATTGAACTGGGCTCACCCAACTACTATCAGAGATTGGGAAAATAATTCCCGCATCTAACCACTTTATTACTTCCTTCTTCACCACTTCCTTCATGTTGGGGTTCAGCCTTGTCTGGTGTTCCCTGGAAGGTTTGTGACCCTCTTCCAGCAGAATCTTGTGCATGCAGTAGGCGGGGCTGATCCCCTTGATGTATGCCATGGTCCACCCAATGGCAGTTTTGCACTCCCTTAGTACCTGCAAGAGTTGTCGAGCCTGAACATCTAACAAACTAGATGAGATAATAACAGGTAATGTGGAGTCAGGCCCTAAAAATTCATACCTGAGGTGGGCGGGCAATGGCTTTAACTCCAGCTTTGGTGGTTCTTCGATGGATGGCTTGGCTGGAGGAGTTTCTCTCTTTTCCAAGTGCAAGGGCTCAAATTCTAGATTTTTGTCCCAGAACCCTCTACCTTCTAATACCAACACCCATTCCGCCAAATCCTCACCATTTACTTCATCCAAGTTCATCAAACATGCAGAAAGGGGGTACTTAATAGTCAACACCTTATCATCAGACTCTACTATTACATCCACGACATCAATAAGAGAGCAATTGGCAAATTCGCTTGGTCGCCTCATAGACTTCTATGCATTGAATGTTATTTCTTCATCATTTAGTCTCATCTTGAGATCCACAGTCTCACAATCAATTAGAGCTCTACCCGTGGCTAGGAATGGTCTTTCTAAGATTATAGGAATCTCTTCATCCACTTTGCAATCCAGGATCACAAAATCTGCAAGGAACACAAATTTTCCTACCTGAATTAGCACATCATCTAAGATCCCAGACAGTCGTTCCACGGTCTTGTCAGCCAGCTGCAACAACATGGAGGTGGGTCTAGCTCTGCCAATACCCAACCTCTTATAAATAGCCAGGGGCATAAGATTATTGCTGGCCCCTAAATCACAAAGTGCCTTAGCAAAGGCAAAATTACCCATAGTGCATGAAATTGTAAAGCTCCCTGAATCAGACAACTTTTCTAAAATTGGTCTAGACACCACTGCACTACAGGTCTGAGTAAGTGTAACCGTGGCCAAGTCTTGAAAGTCAAACTTCCTGGACATCAAGTCTTTCATCATTTTTGCATATCCAGGCATCTCCTTTAAAGCTTCAATCAATGGTATATTTACCTGGATTTGTTTAAGCATCTCAAAGAACTTCTTATATTGCTCCTCTTTTTGATGATTGGCCAACCTCTGCGGAAAAGGTGCAGGAGGTCTCTTCTTCCCAATCACTTGGGACTGATCTTTACCAGCTACTATCTCAATTACTGGCTCCTGAACTGGCTCAGCGGCTTTCTCGATCTCCTGCTGAATGCTCTCTTCTTCCTGCGCAGGCTGGACTGTCACCTCTGTCAGTTTAGTTGACTCATCCAGCTCAATGAGCACCGATATAAGTGTCTCAACCTGTCTAGTTTCTCTAGATCTCTCTTGCTCTACATCCAGGTCTCTGTCATTACGTAGACTCACCTCCATCAGTTGCTTTGGGCCGTGATCTTTTGGATTTATGTGGGTGTCTGCAGGTAATGTCCCATGAGGACGATTGTCCAGAGACATCGATATCTGGCCCATTTGCACTTCAATATTTTTGATTGTTGCATCATGTGCATCTACTCTTTCATTTATTTTTGCATTGGACCCAATAACCTGCTGCATCATTGCTTCAAGTCTAGCGAACCCATCTTCTTTCCTTCCACCATGCTGCTGCTGAGGTGTGGGATACCTTCGCTGCTGATTCTGATTACTGTACCCCTGTGGCCTTGGATAAGGTGCCATATTGTTGGGAGATCTCACACTTCCCATGTTTCCAGTGCTAAACTATGGCTGAGCTGGCCTGTATTGCTGCTGATTCTGCTGACCCCAGTTCTGATTGCCCTGTTTTTGTCCTCCATAGTTCGACACATAGTTCATGTCTTCAGGGTGCTGGTAATGATGATCATGTTCCGCGTTCCAAGGATTACCAATTGGCTGACTAATGCAAGATGTGCACAAGCCCCCATTGGTAGTATCTACAATATGCACTTGTTGTTTCTGCCCTGATTCCTCTACTTTTTTGGTGAGTATGCTCATCTGTGTCAGTAGGGTCGCCACATTTTCAGCTATGGAATTTGATGGATCAAAAGGCACTGAGTGCACTACTGGAGTGATAGGTGCATTCCTGGTCGTCCACCCCGAATTCTGTGCCATTTTGTCAAGCACACTCTAACCTTCTCTCCAGGTTTTGCTCAAAAATGCCCAACCAACTAAGGCATCTACAATGTTCTTCATGCTATCTGACAGTCCCATGTAAAACCGTTGTCCCAACATCTGATTTGGAATACCATGGTGTGGACATATAACTGACATTCCTTTAAACCGGCTCCATGTCTCATGTAGTGTCTCCATTGGTCTCTGTTTAAAGCTCACGATCTCATCAATTTGTTAAGCCATTTTGTTGGGCGGGTGGAACTTGATGTGAAATTGCTTGACTAACTCATCCCAAGTTACTATAGAGTTTATGGGGAGTGAGTTTAGCCAGACCTGAGCAGCTCCTGTCACCGATAATGGAAACAATAACAGCCTGATTGTTTCCGGAGTTACATTGGGCTGCCTTTGGGTTTTGCAGATAGACAGGAAGTTCTTCAAATGCTGCTGAGGATCTTCGACTTGTGTCCCAGAAAAGAGTCCCTTGTTTTGCAACAAGTGCATCATGTTATTCGTGATCTGGAATGATTCAGCTTGTATCGCAGGCACAACAATGGCAGTGGCCAGATTGTCAGCTGTGGGTTGTGCCCAATCATATAGTGCAACCTCAGGCACAGGAGGTGCCACTTCTCTAACGTTTCCATTGACGTTGTCTACATCACCCATGTCAATTTCGAGTTTGTGTGTTTGTTGGGTTTGTTGAAGTCTTTTGTTGGCATGGTTCAATATCCGAAATGTTTCCTCGGGGTCTAAGAGTCCTTCAAGTAGTTCACCAGTCCTCGTAGAATTTCTAGGCATACACCTGTGCAACCAAATCAACAACCACCAAAATTTCATTGAAAAATTAGGTATAGAGAAAACTGACTACACTCAAAATTTTTGTATTTCTATCAATGGTAATTGATAATTTCGTTAATTCCCCGGCAACGGCGACAAAATTTGATCACGCTCAACTATGCCTTATAAAAAGGATAATGCAGACATTGCAAATATAACCTGAGTATTATGCCCAAATTCGAATCCATAGAGAATTAACCTATCAATCACTATCTTTAGACCTACTAAGCTCTTTAGAATCAATTTCCCAAACGTTGAGAATCACAGTTGAAGTTGTTTTTAATAACTAAGATTAACAGTAAATAATAGCTGTAAACTAAAGATGCTAAGATGTAAACAGTAATAACAAAGCGCTAAGGTAATGATTTCCCTTATTGATGGAATTCCTTCTGTTTATCTTTCATACAAATTCACCAACACAATCTATCAATCATGAACGCTCTTCTTACCTTAAATCTCTCCCGAGTAATCACAGTAATTTGCTAAATGCACTCTCCCGAGATACACTAGCAGCTTTGTTTATCACAGTTCACTTAAGATTGTACCCAAGGCTTTGTTATCCCTAATCCCGCCTTTAAACCCGCAGTTATAGATCCTTCTTATACTTTGGGAGTGGTGTTGTTCAACATTCACCTAAATATGCACTCTCTCCCGAGTTATGCATACTAAATAGGCACAGCTAATTGAGGATCCTGTCAATTAACTACAACAAACACGTAGTTGAACAAACAGAAATTAAAACTAGCAAACTGTACTCATATAAACAAGAAGTTCATCCCTCAATAGGTTCTATCAAAACCCTAGACAAAAGATTTAGCTACTCATAATTGTGGGTAAATAAACTAGAACAATATTCATAAGCATAATTGCAAGAAAAATTAACGAAGAAGAAGATATGATGTTTTGGGTGATCTCTCACACTAGTTTTTCTTGGCAAAGTACTCTCTAAAACAACATACGCCTCCTTTGGGTGAAGTCTAGTGTTTAAAATAGGGTTTTGGGCTAAAAATCTCATGTTTTGCACTTAAGTCCCTGAACTTTTCCGCCGCTTCCGCGGTTCTGCGGTGGTTACGGTACCATGGCCAAACACCTTCTCTGAATCTCAACTTGTCCGCGACAGTCCTCTACCGCAGTTCTACCGCGGTTACGATGGAACCGCGGCAGTTTATCTCCAAGCCTGGCTTGAGCTGCCTTCGCATGGTTCACTTAGCGGATATTTTACGTTTTGCCTCTTTTTCTCCATATTTGATCCCCAAAAGTACTCCATAGCCTTCTCTTGTCATCTATAGCTTGCAAAGCATGAAAAGCGCTAATCAGAGCATTTTGTTATCACTTTTACCGTCAAAACCCTACAAGAAGGTGGTTCTTTAGGGCCTAATTATAGTTAAATTCACCTATTATCAGCAGGCATTTGGATTGCGAAATCATCAAACATACTATACACTCACGTGATAAACATTGTTAAGGAATATAACTCTCATGACCATTGCACTTACCCACAGTTGCTATCCACACACACCGGTGACATTCCATGTGGCAATCATAATATGCTATCAGCTAAGAAAGCTCCGCTACCATTTTCCATTTTATTTCTTGCATTCTGCCTTCCGACTTGCATAAGGCTACTATTCTACTTTTCAAGGTTAAGCTCTACCTCTATCTGCATCTACATTGCATAAGGCTACGATTTTGCCTTCCGAGACTAAACGTTGTCTCCATCTGCATTTCTGCATTGCATAAGGCTAGTATTCTGCCTTCCGAGGTTAAGCTCTACCTCTATCTGCATCTGCATGGCTGAAAGATCGCCTCATACTACATTGCATGGCTAAAAGATCGCCTCATACTGCATTGCATGGTTGAAACATCGCCACATACTACATTACATGGCTGAGAGATCACCTCATATTGCATTAAATGGCTGAAAGATCGCCACATACTACATTGCATGGCTAAAAGATCACCTCATACTGCATTGCATGGCTGAAAGATCGCCACATACTACATCTCTAAGGCTGAAAGTTCGCCTTATATTGTATTGCATGGCTAAAAGATCACCACATAGTACACCTACATGGCTGAAAGATCACCACATACTGCACCTGCATGGCTGAAAGATCGCCACATACTGCATTTCATATGTTGAAAGATTGCCACATACTACACATGCATAACTGAAAGATCGCCACACACTGCATTTCATGGGCTGAAAGATTGGCACATACTGCTGACTGCATTTTATGGGCTGAAAGATCACCACATACTACATTTCATGGGCTGAAAGATCGCCACATACTGCATTTCATCGGCTGAAAAATTGCCACATTATCCAAAGTCGTCATCGTTCGGAGGCACCATCTTCGTAGCCAGAGAACACCATGCCATGGCCTGAGGACCCCCATTTTTTTAATCTTTTACATATCATTATTCAAAGGCATCATGGTTCGGAGGCGTCATCCTCACAGTCCGAGAGCATTATTTCATGGCCTGAAAATCCTTTATCATACGCTTCATGGCCCAGGACGTCATGGTCTAAGGACGTCATCCTAACCATCCGAAGATAGCATTCATGGTCATACGGGAACTTGTATCATGTCTAAATTTATGCACAATATACGCTTGTATTGTTTCTAATTGCAGGTATGTCACGACCCTAGTTCACCCATTGTGAACACGTCATGACGGCACCTAGTCTTCACAACCAGGTAAGCCTAACACATTGCGGAAGTAATAACAATTTGCGAAATTTATAATCAAAACTAAATAACATGAGTAATGTATACAGTTGCCACCTGGCACAAAAACTTTAATACCGAAAACTGAAGTAACCTCCAAGACCCAAAAACCCACAGGCAACACAGGCTATAAGAAATCTTACACTGCTCTAATCACCAGAATAGTCTAATACAAAGAAGGATCGAAATAACATCTAATAGCTATGGATAAAATGAGAAAGAGACTTTGCGGATCTGAGGACGTAGCAGATGTATACCTCAAGTCCCCAATACGCTCCCTGACAGCTACTAATGGTACACCTGCTCAGAAGCACCTGGATCTGCACATGAAAAACATGCGCAGAAGAGGCATGAGTACACCACAGCGGTACTCAGTAAGTGCCAAGCCTAACCTCGGTTGGGTAGTGACGAGGAAAGGTTAGGGCCCTACTGAGACAGAAAACAATAAAGTAGCAAGAGATTAACAGTATTGAAGTCTGATGAAAACTAATGAGCACAACGATGTGATAAGACAGATCAATGAAATATAGTACTGTAAGACAATACAGAAAAATAGAGTAAAGACAGCAAAATTACAAGAATACAGATGAGGGTCTTCCAGGATACCGTCCTATAGCCCTTTTCTCAACTGTCCAATGGAACTTCCCGGGATACCATCCCGTAGTCCAAATCTCATATCAATATCAAAGAATCTCCCAGGATATCGTCCCGTAATCCAATCATCAGTGTGCAGGGGGATCTCTCGGGATACCGTCCCGTAGTCCCAAAATAAAAGTGCAGGGGGATCTCTCGGGATACCTTCCCGTAGTCCCAAAATAAAAGTGCAGGGGGATCTCCCGGGAATCAAACCCATAGTCCCAAAATAAAAGTGCAGGGGGATCTCCCGGGAATCAAACCCATAGTCCCAAAATAAAAGTGCAGGGGGATCTCCCCGAATCCCCCATCCGTAGTCCCAATGTAATTGCGCAACCAACATCAGAGAAATATTCAGAAATTTAAGTACAACAATACAAGGCATCAAGGAAATACTGGCCTAACATGCTCCACGCAATCACAGTTAAGACACTTTAAACAAATAGGCAGCTTGGATCAATTAAACATGCTTTTCTACGCTAGCATAGGCTATAAAAGCAAGTAAAGTGAGGCAAATATGAAAGAGAATCCAAATCAAGTAATTAAGTAAAAATCCGCGTTTTAGAAATTTGCTCAAGTACGCGCTCGTCACCTCACGTACAAGGCATTCAATTACCAATTATCACATCCTAAGGGACAAATTCCCCCACACAAGGTTAGGCAAGCCACTTACCTCAAACCGGTGCAAAATCAACGAGGGAACGATGCCCTTGCCATGAGTATCCGACTCCGAGTGGCCCAAATCTATTCAAACCAATTACATATTGTAAATAATATTGCAATTAATTGATTCCACTAATAAAATCAAAACAAGGGCGCAAAAATAGGTAAAATGACCAAAATGCCCCTCCAGCCATCGACTCGGAATCGAATAATTTTTGCTTTTTCAGAAACCTCGTACTCTAACGAGTCTAACCATATAAAAATCTCAGAAATCAAAGGTCAAATGCCCCCTCAAAACCCAATAGTTAGGTCTAAGAAGTTTTACCCCAAATTAACCAATTTTTGATCCTTAATTCGAATTTAAAAGGTGGATTTAACTACTAAATGATGGAATATAACTAGAAATGATCATAGAAATGTTACCCAATAATTTCCTCTTCAAAATCCTCTCAGAATCGCCCTTGCCCGAGCTCAAAATTGATTTTCACACTTATGAAATTAAACTCTCGATATTTCCTATTTCTGCCCAGGCATTTCCGCTTCTGCGGACAAGGGACCGCTTCTGCGGTCCCGCTTAAGCGGTAAAATAACTGCTTCTACGGTTTCTCATTAAAGGGCAAAATTCCGCTTCTGTAGACACATGACCGCTTCAGCGGTCCCGCTTCTGCGGAAAAATGACCGTTTCTGGGTCTATGAGGGGAAGCCTAAAAATCGCTTCTGCGATTAATTAACCGCTTTTGCGGCTCCGCTTTTGCGGATAACTGACCGCTTCTGCGGTCTTAGAGGGAAAAGGTCTAACTCGCTTCTGCGGCGCAAAGGCCGATTCTGCGGTTCCCAAGCCGCAGAAGTGAGAACAACAGAAGCCTGCTGCAATTTTTTTCTTTCTAACTTCCAAAACTAACCCGTTGAGCATCCAAAATCATCTCGAGACCCCTGGGACCCCAACCAAAAACACCAATACCACCTAATACCTTATTCGAACTTGTACAAATTCTCAAAACACCTCAAACAACTCCGGAAACCCGATTAAATCAAGGATTCAAGCCTAATAACTTCAAATTCTAACCAAAAACGCTTTCAATCAAAAACCTAACCAAACCTCGCCCGAATGGCGTGAAATTTTGCACACACATCCCAAATAACATGACGGAGCTACAGCAACTTTCGGAATTCAAATCCAACTCTCGGATCAAAAACTCACTATCGGACCGGAAACTTCAAAAATTCGAACTTCGGTATTTTAAGCCTAAAAGAGGTACAGACCTCCAAATAACATTCCAAACATGCTCCCAACCCCAAAATCACCTAACGGAGCTAAAGAAACCGTCAGATTTCCATTCCGAGGTCGTCTTTGTCCACTTGGACTTTGACCCCAACCTTAAGCCAGCTTGCCTGGTGTGTATTTGGATTCTGTGTTCGAGGCCCAAGTTGGTTAAATAAAGGAATTCATAGGCCCTAAATATAGTGGCCCTTAAATAAATTTCATCAACTAGGACTCGATCTTTTATGTTTAGAGACAAATTAAATAGGTAATTGTAGCCACTTTGTAGGTCGGCCTTTGAATAAAACGATCCTAGCCTCGCCGAACCAAATAAAAATGGCGAGGCCCTCAATAATTACTATGTAAAAATATTTAAAGTTCGGGAGGACCGTTTAGCGAATTTCACGATCTTCTCCAAAGATAAATAACACGGAGATGCTTTAGGCGCGATTGATAATAATATTACTTTCCTAAATACGAGTGCACATTTATGTGACCCAAATCCAAATCTCAACGAAGTCGAAATGTGTTAAAAGCTACGGGCGTACTGGTACGGCGTGGTTTGAGATACATTTTCACGACGTTGTAATTCCTGTAAAATATAAACAATAAATACAATAAAAGCGGGTTATAAATTGAATTCAAATAAAAACAGAACATATATGGGAATCAGATAAAATCAAATACAATAGTTGAGCGACCGTGCTAGAACCACGGAATCCGGGAAGGCCTAACACCTTCTCCCGGGTTAACAGAATTCCTTATCCGGATTTCTGGTTCGCAGACTGTTAACAGAGTCATATTTTCCTCGGTTCGGGATTCAACCGGTGACTTGGGACACCATTAATCTCCCAAGTGGCGACTCTGAATAAATAATAATAAATCCCGTTCCGACTGTCCTTTAAGTGGAAAAAATCCTTTATTACGCCCTTCACGGGGTGTAGTAATAACTTCGGTAGAAAAGGAGGTGTGACAGCTCTGGCGACTCTGCTGGGGAGAAGAAACCCGGAACTTCGGTTCAGGGTTTAAGAATTCAAGCTCGGAATAATTGTTGTATTTGTTTATATCAGATTTCCCTATATGTTCATGATTAAAATGCTAAATGTTTACCGCTTTGATATTATTTGAACTGTGTATAAACTGTGTTGAAAACCCTTCTCATCTCACCTCCGGGGATGTGCTTATTGGTTGAGACTCCCTATTCTGTTAGCGTCAATACCTTTAAATAAGAAAGAGGCCGGAAAATTTACTAAGCCGGATGGCCTTTTGGTTCCCGGTACGTAGTCCCATCCTCGACTCGAGTTGTCCGCTCGGGAACACAATCTAGAACATATAACCAGGTTTTGAACCTAGAATAGGGACTTAGGGGACTCAACACAAGGGTTGGGTCCGTTTAGGACAGGTAACCAAATATGAAAATACCATCATGATTACGTGTTGCATTTATTTGTCTCGGACCATCATGCTGA
>MU758224.1:4923-16723 GCA_026770625.1 Nicotiana glauca
TAGACTTAAAAAATTGATTCTCAGTTTTTGAATTACTAAACTAATAGATGGGCAGGACAATAAACGCTGAATAACTAGTATCACTCTAAAAAAAACATCTTTTGTAAACAAATATTTTCTTGGTTAAATATATGTCTAGACTTAGCGTCAATTTATCTTTGCAAAATGAGGTTTTAAAGACACAAAGAAGTTTGAAGGCTCACTTGCAAAGATGAGTAAAAGAGTTTCTGAAAATATTCATTCTGCTCATACACACTCCCAGTAATAATTAGCTAATTCCTTTGAGATCCGTTTGACTTCTTATATAAAAGAAGTGTTTGAAGTATAATATTAATCTTACTAGAAATTGAATAATGTAAAAAAGTTGTTAGATTGCCGACTTTTAGATTCCTTATTCTAATTACCATATCCTATGTGATATGGCAAAGGACCTAAATTAATAAATCTAAACTTGAGATAAACCTCAAATACACAAGAAAATTGACAATCACAAAAGTTAGATAAAATGAAAGGCCAAATAATTAAAAGAAGAAGAACGCCATAGGTGGCCCCAAGCATTTTACTTATTTTCTTGCTATTTAATGCATTCTAAGGAAGATAGTATAGGATGTGATGACTCCATGCTCGGATAAGTATTGAGTCTCTATGAGACTCCACGTCTCGAATTAAGACTCCATTTGCTTCAAAGTATACATGCCACAGAAAGGAAAATGTAGGAAACGTGGGTCCACCCATAAGGGGTGCTTTAAGGCCCAATAGGGTTATTAGTTAACCCTAATATTTTCTATATATGTACACTTAGTGTGTACATTAAATACGTTCTCTGTAGTTTTTTTCTACGCTCTTCTCTCTCAATTTCGGTTAGGGTTTAGACTGTGATATTGGGGGTTGCTCCAACACACCGTGACAACCATCGTTGACCAGTGATTCCAGCCACGGTTCAATTCGTTTTCGCTTCTTCTTCACGAAGAACAAGTACGTTATTATTTTACGATTTATGCGTTATCTAATGTGTTTAGATTAACGTGTTCTTTCATTGGTATCAGAGTTATAGACTGGTTTCTTTGTCCGAACAAGTTATAAAACTATTCTGATTTTCTATGAGTATAGATGTAATAACCCGACCGGTCGTTTTATGTTCTAGCGCTCCGTTCAGCAATCAGAGGTCATGAGCAGCTTCGTTTAAGGTATTACAACATGTATGCATGGTCGGAATTGGATTTCGGGAAGTTCAAGGTTGATTTGGAAAGAGGATTCTCATTTCGGAGGCTTAAAGTTGAAAGAAAGAACTAGGATGAGAATTTTGAGTAAACGACCTCGGAATCAGGATCTAAAGGTTCCAACAGCTTCGTATGATAATTTCGGACTTAGGCGTAAGCCCGGTTCGGATTTCGAATAATCCGAGAGCGTTTTGGCGCCTATTGTGGAAGTTAGCATTTTAGTAGAAATTTTGTGTCACAACCCAAAATCTAACCTTGGTCGTGATGGCGCCTATCGTGTTACAAGGCCAGCCTATTCCCAAAATATTACTATTAAACCAATTATAAGAATTTAATAAAATATTTTCAACAATTTAATTTCTGATAAACTAAACCAACTCTATATATAAATAATATAAAATACAGAAATGAGTCCCAAACATCAGGGTGTCACTAAGTCATGAGCGTCTAAAACTATGAACTGAGATATATAAACTGTCTAACTGTCCAAAGAAGAAATGATAAAAGGAGTAACAAGGTCCTGCGGACACTTGCAGCTACTTTGCAATCTCCACAAATAGCCGGCAAAAACTCAACGATTGCCACGCTCTAACTCACCTGGATCTGCACATAAAGTGCAGGGTGTAGTATGAGTACAACCACCTCAGTAGTAACAAAAATAACTAAGGAACTGAGTAGTAGTGACGAGCTGAGCAAAATAGTTCAATTATTTATTTTTCACAATTTTAAAAATAACAGGAATAAATAGATAAATTCCATAAAAGCAACGAATACCACAAACAAGTAACAGGAAAATGCAACAACAACAAAAATAAATGCAACCTCACAACAATATCACTTTATCACTCAGCACTCGCACTCAACACTCAATACTCAACACTCAATAGACTCAGCACTCTGCGCTCACTAGGGGTGTGTACAAACTCCGGCCCAAGCGCTTAGCACGGACAACTCATGTGCCATCATATCAATACCTAGATCCGCACGGTCAAATCACATGCTACGCGTACAACTCACGCGCTATGGTATCAATACCTGGACCCGCACGGTCAACTCACGTGCTACGCGGACAACTAACGCGCTATAGTATTAATATCCTCACAACCATGCCATCATATCAATACCTGGATCCGCACGGTCAACTCACGTGCTACGCAGACAACTCACGCGCTATGGTATAAATACCTGGATCCGCACGGTCAACTCACGTGCTATGCGGATAACTCACGTGCTATGGTATCAAGATCCTCACAACCAGGCCCTCGGCCTTACTCAATGATGTACCTTACTAGCCTCACCATCATCAATAAAATAAAGGGACACAGGCCACATCAAGTATCACAACATATTAGCAAATAATATAGACTGAGGTTAACATGTACAATAATTTTTATGACTAAGTACAAATAATGTAAGCATGAATAAAGCCTAAGCATGATCTCTAACATGAAGGCAAACAAGTTCAACAACAAGTAAACATATAACCACAGATAATAGCTATTAGGTCTCGCATCCTCACGGGACGGACCAAGTCTCAATCCCTCGCGGTGAACACCCACACGCCCATCACCTAGCATGGGTATCACTACCAAACAATCATATGATATTACTTTCTCCTGGTTTATACCCTCAGAGCCAGAGTTAAAACTGTTACATACCTCAACCGCGTAAAATCCTACTCTGGAATGCCCTCGTCTCTGGACTCGGTATCCAAAAGTACTGTATCTAGCCATAATTAGATTAATACCATAAATATGTGCTAAAGAATCGAATTCCACAATAAAAAATATAAAATATGCCCAAAAATCGAAATCGGCCAAAACCCGGCCCCGAGCCCACATATCAGAATTAGTCAAAAATGGTAGAATAATAATACTCGTCCTCTCCCGAGTCTAACCATATAAAATTCGTCTAAATCAGACTCCGTTTGATCCCTAAAATCCTCACATAAAACTCTCCAAAACTCAAACCCTAACTCCCTCAATTTTCACTTTGAAATCATCAATCAAATCCCAGAAAACGAAGATAGATTCATGAAATACAATCAAAACCGAGTAGATAAAACTTACTCCAATCCATATGGTGAATATTGCCTCAAAAATCTCCCAAATTCGGACTCCCCAACTCAAAATATGATCGAATGAGCAAACCCTAGTTTTATGTATTATTCTACCAGCTATTCTGTCTCGTTTCTCATGCCAAAAAATCCCAAAATTCGTATTTTATTCCTCTAATAGATTCCTTGTGAAATTCTAATCAAGTTACGCTTTTGAATCACTCAATTTGACCTTATAATGAAGGAGATATGTAGGTTTTAATATTTGCAAATAGTGCAAATTTTTAAATACGCTGCTAGCGGCAATTTCGTAATTACTCTGAAAAAATCTGGCAACCTAATTTTTAGTAAAATGGCCATAAAATTCTCATACGATGTCCAAATTCGATGATTCTTTTTGATACGGGTCTGTAATTACGATACAGATCTAATTCTTCAATCAAAAACAAAACCAGAGCTCATTTGTTCATTATGATATCATTTATGCTTGAAGAAACGGTGTCAAAACATAAGAAAAACAAGCACAACACAACCCAAACCTATCTGAAACTCACCCGAGACCTTCGGGACCTCAACCAATAATTCCAACAAGTCATATATCACTATGCAAACTTACTCGAACCTTCAAAACGTCCAAAACAATACCAAAACACCAAATCAACTTCGAATTTAAGCCTAAGAACTTCAAAACTTTCAACTTTCGCCAATTCAAGCCTAATTCTACCACGGACCTCCAAATTATATTCCGGACATACTCCTAAGTGTAAAATCAACCAACGAAGCTAATCGAATCATGAAATTCCAAATCCAAATTTGTTTACTCATAAGTCAACTTCGGTTGACTTTTCTAACATAGCTTTCTAACTAAGAGACTAAGTGATCATTTCACTCCAAACCCAAACCTACCAACTCGATACAACTCAACACAGCTGAACAGCACATAAAAAATAGAAATGAGAGAAACGGGGCTACAACTCTTAGAACGACTAACCGGGTCGTTACATCCTCCCCCTCTTAAACAAACGTTCGTCCTCGAACGAGTCTAAAAACATACCTGGAGCCTCAAATAGGTGAAACCTTTAGTAATACCTTCTCGTCACATTCAAATCATATGAACACATCTCGCTGTCGCATCATACTCACCACATAGCCCTCAAATCACGAATCCCATTAATAGGGACACGAACGGACATATAAACACGTGCTCACACAATCAAAAGTTTCGTATTCCAGCTACACACAAAACTCGACCTCAAGTACCCCTGACTGGCCCAACATCAACACAAAGAAATCACAGCTCACACCTCTTATAGGGAACCACAATCCGTCGATGCACAACTGATACCGAGCGCTCATGTGCACATATGAATACGTGGAACGAATTCAAAGAGTTACACTTCAAGCTGAATCAATACCGCATGATAAGAATTCAAGAAGGTGAAGTTTTCCTAAAGGTATGCAGCCTCTCGAAGATAAGTACAGGCGTTTCCGTACCGATCCGCAAGACTCTACTAAACCCGCTCATGACTCATGAGACATATGTAACCTAGGCTTTGATACCAACTTGTCACGACCTAAAATCTAACCTTGGTTGTCAAGGTGCCTATCGTGTTACAAGGCAAGCCTATTCCCAAAACATTACTACTAAACCAATTATAAGAATTTAATAAAATATTTTCAACAATTTAATTTCTGATAAACTAAACCAACTCTATATATAAATAATATAAAATACGGAAACGAGTCCCAAACATCAGGGTGTCACTAAGTCATGAGCGTCTAAAACTATGAACTGAGATATATAAACTGTCTAACTGTCCAAAGAAGAAATGATAAAAGGAGTAACAAGGTCCTGCAGACACTAGTAGCTACCTTGTAATCTCCACAGATAGCCGGCATAAACTCAACGATCGCCGTGCTCTAACTCACCTGGATCTGCACATAAAGTGCAGGGTGTAGTATGAGTACAACCACCTTAGTAGTAACAGAAATAACTAAGGAACTGAGAAGTAGTGACGAGCTGATCAAAATAGTTCAATTATTTATTTTTCACAATTGTAAAAATAACAGGAATAAACTGGTAAATTCCATAAAAGTAACAAATACCACAAACAAGTAACAGGTAAATGCAACAATAACAAAAATAAATGAAACTTCACAATAATGTCACTTCATCACTCAGCACTCGCACTCGACACTCAATACTCAACACTCAATATACTCAACACTTTGCGCTCACTAGAGGTGTGTACAAACTCCGGAGGGGCTCCCAAAGCCCAAGCGCTAAGCACGGACAACTCACGTGCCATCATATCAATACTTGGATCTGCAAGGTCAACTCACGCGCTACGCGGACAACTAACGCGCTATGGTGTCAATACCTGGACCCGCATGGTCAACTCACGTGCTACGCGGACAACTCACGCGCTATGGTATTAATATCCTCACAACCAGGCCATTATATCAATACCTAGATCTGCACGGTCAACTCACATGCTACGCGGACAATTCACGCGCTATGGTAAATACCTGGATTCGCACGGTCAACTCACATGGTACGCGGACAACTCACTCGCTATGGTATCAATATCCTCACAACCAGGCCCTCAGCCTCACTCAACGATGTACCTCAGTAGCCTCACCATCATCAACAAATAAGGGGACACAGCCCACATCAAGTATCTAAACATATTAGCAAATAATAGAGACTGAGGTAAACATGTACAATAATTTCTATGACTAAGTACAAATAATGTAATCATGAATAAAGCCTAAGCATGATCTCTAAGATGAAGGCAAACAAGTTCAACAACAAGTAAACATATAACCACAGATAATAGCTATTAGGCCTCGTAGCCCCACGGGACGGACCAAGTCTCAATCTCTCGCGGTGCGCACCCACACACCCGTCAGCTAGCATGGGTATCACCACCAAACAATCATATGATACTACTTTCTCTGGGTTTATACCCTCAAAGCCAGAGTTAAAATTGTTACTTATCTCAACCGCGTAAAATCCTACTCTGGGATGCCCTCGTCTCTGGACTCAATATTCAAAAGTACTAAATCTAGCCATAATTAAGTTAATACCATAAACATGTGCTAAGGAATCGAATTCCACAATAAAAACAATAAAATATGCCAAAAATTCGAAATCGACCAAAACACGGCGCCCGGGCCCATATTTTAAAATTAGTCGAAAATGGTAGAATAATAACCTCGTCCTCTCCCGAGTCTAACCATATAAAATTGGTCAAAATCGGACTCCGTTTGATCCCTCAAATCCTCACATAAAACTCTCCAAAACTCAAACCCTAACTCCCTCAATTTTCACTTTGAAATTATCAATCAAATCCCAAAAAAACAAAGATAGATTCATGAAATACAATCAAAACCGAGTAGGGAAAACGTACCCCAATCCACTTGGTGAATATCGCCTCAAAAATATCTCAAATTCGGGCTCCCCATCTCAAAATATGATCGAATGAGAAAACCCTAGTTTTATGTATTACTCTACCAGCTATTCTGCTCGTTTCTCATGCCAAAAAATCCCATAACTCGTATTTTATTCTTCCAATAGATTCCTTGTGAAATTCTAATCAAGTTTGGCTTTTGAATCACTCAATTTGACCTTATAATGAAGGAGATATGTAGGTTTTAATATTTGCAAATAGTGTAGATTTTTAAATACGATGCTGGTGCCAATTTCGTAATTACTCTGAAAAAATCTGGCAACCTAATTTTTAGTAAAATGGCCATAAAATCTCCATACGATGTCCAAATTCGATGATTCTTTTTGATACGGGTCCGTAATTACGATACGGATCTAATGCTTCAATCAAAAACGAAACCAGAGCTCATTTGTTCATTATGATATCATTTATGCTTGAAGAAACGGTGTCAAAATATAAGAAAAACAAGCACAACACAACTCAAACCTATCTGAAATTCACCCGAGATCTTCGGGACCTCAACCAATAATTCCAACAAGTCATATATCACTATGTAAACTTAGTCGAACCTCCGAAACGTCCAAAACAATACCAAAACACCAAATCAACCTCGAATTCAAGCCTAAGAACTTATAAACTTCCAACTTTTGCCAATTCAAGCCTAATTCTACCACGGATATTCCGGACATACTTCTAAGTCTAAAATCAACCAACGAAGCTAATAGAATCATAAAAATCCAAATCCAAATTCGTTTACTCCTAAGTCAACTTCAGTTGACTTTTCTAACTAAGAGACTAAGTGATCATTTCACTCCAAACCCAAACCTACCAACTCGATACAACTCAACACAGCTGAACAACACATAAAAAATAGAAATGAGAGAAACGGGGCTAAAACTCTTAGAACGACTAACTGGGTGGTTACATCTGCCCTCTCTAAAACAAACGTTCGTCCTCGAACGAGTCTAAAAACATACCTGGAGCCTCAAATAGGTGAAACCTTTAGTAATACCTTCTCGTCACATTCAAATCATATGAACCCATCTCGCTGTCACATCATACTCACCACATAGCACTCAAATTACGAATCCTACTAATAAGGACACCAACAGACATATAAACACATGCTCACACAATCAAAAGTTTCGTACTCCAGCTACACACAAAACCCGACCTCAAGTACCCCAGACTGGCCCAACATCGACACAAAGAAATCACAGCTCGCACCACATATAGGGAACCACAATCCGTCGATGCACAACTGATACCGAGCGCTCATGTGCACATATGAATGCGTGGAAGGAATTCAAAGAGTTACACTTCAAGCTGAATCAATATCGCATAATAAGAATTCAAGAAGGTGAAGTTTTCCTAAAGGTCTGCAGCCTCTCAAAGATAAGTACAGACATCTTCGTATCGATCCGCAAGACTCTACTAAACCCGCTCATGACTCATGAGACCTATGTAACCTAGGCTCTGATACTAACTTGTCACGACCTAAAATCTAACCTTGGTTGTGATGGCGCCTATCGTGTTACAAGGCAAGCCTATTCCCAAAACATTACTATTAAACCAATTATAAAAATTTCATAAAATATTTTTACAACAATTTAATTTCTGATAAACTAAACCAACTCTATATATAAATAATATAAAATATGAAAACGAGTCTCAAACATCAGGGTGTCACTAGGTCATGAGCATCTAAAATTATGAACTGAGATATATAAATTGTCTAACTGTCCAAAGAAGAAATGATAAAAGGAGTAACAAGGTCCTGCGGACACTAGCGGCTACCTTGCAATCTCAACAGATAGCCGGCAAAAGCTCAATGATCGACGCACTCTAAGTCACCTGGATTTGCACATAAAGTGCAGGGTTTAGTATGAGTACAACTACCTTAGTAGTAACAGAAATAACTAAGGAACTGAGTAGTAGTGACGAGCTGAGCAAAACAGTTCAATTATTTACTTTTCATAATTGTAAAAATAACAGGAATAAATAGGTAAATTCCATAAAAGCAACAAATATCAAAACAAGTAACAGGTAAATGCAACAATAACAAAAAATAAATGCAACCTCACAACAATGTCACTTCATCACTCAGCACTCGCACTCAACACTCAATACTCAACACTCAATAGACTCGACACTCTGCGCTCACTAGGGGTGTGTACAAACTCCAGAGTGGCTCCTAAAGCCCAAGCGCTGAGCACGGACAACTCACGTTCCATCATATCAATACCTAGATCCGCATGGTCAACTCACGTGTTACGCGGACAACTAATGTGCTATGGTATCAATACCTGGACCCGCATGGTCAACTCATGTGCTACGCGGACAACTAATGCGCTACGGTATTAATATCCTCACAACCAGGCCATTATATCAATACCTAGATCCGCAAGGTCAACTCACGTGCTACGCGGACAACTCACGTGTTTTGGTATAAATACCTGGATTCGCACGGTCAACTCACGTGGTACGCGGACAACTCACGCGCTATGGTATCAATATCTTCACAGCTAGGCCCTGGGCCTCACTCAATGATGTACCTCAGTAGCCTCACCATCATCAACAAATAAAGGGACATAGCCCACATCAAGTATCACAACACATTAACAAATAATAGAGACTGAGGTAAACTTGTACAATAATTTCTATGACTGAGTACAAATAATGTAAGTATGAATAAAGCATAAGCATGATCTCTAACATGAAGGCAAACAAGTTCAACAACAAGTAAACATATAACCACAGATAATAGTTATTAGGCCTTGCAGCCTTACAGGACGGACCAAGTCTCAATCCCTCGTGGTGCACACCCACACGCCCGTCACCTACCATGGGTTATCACCACCAAACAATCATACGATATTACTTTCTCTGGGTTTATACTCTCTAAGCTAGAGTTAAAACTGTTACTTACCTCAACAGCGTAAAATCCTACTCTGGGATGCCCTCGTCTCTGGACTCGATATCCAAAAGTACTGAATCTAGCCATAATTAGAGTAATAGCATAAACATATGCTAAGGAATCGAATTCTACAATAAAAACTATAAAATATTCCAAAAATTCGAAATCGGCCAAAACCCGGCCCCCGGGCCCACATATTAGAACTAGTCGAAAGTGGTAGAATAATAATCCTCGTCCTCTCCCGAGTCTAACCATATCAAAATTCGTCAAAATCGGACTTCGTTTGATCCCTCAAATCCTCACATAAAACTCTGCAAAACTCAAACCCTAACTCCCTCAATTTTCACTTTGAAATCATCAATCAAATCTCAAAAAAAACGAAGATAGATTCATGAAATATAATTAAAACCGAGTAGAGAAAACTTATCCTAATCCATATGGTGAATATTGCCTCTAAAATCTCCCAAATTCGGGCTCCCCAACTCAAAATATGATCGAATGAGCAAACCCTAATTTTATGTATTATTCTACCAGATTATTCTGCCTTGTTTCTCGTGCCAAAAAATCCCAAAACTCGTATTTTATTCCTCTAATAGATTCCTTGTGAAATTCTAATTACGTTAGGCTTTTGAATCACTGAATTTGGCCTTATAATGAAGGAGATATGTAGGTTTTAATATCTACAAATAGTGCAGATTTTTAAATATGTTGCTAGTGGCAATTTCGTAATTACTTTGAAAATAATCTGGCAACCTAATTTTTATTAAAATGACCATAAAATCCTCATACGATGTCCAAATTCGATGATTCTTTTTTATACAGGTCCGTAATTACGATACGGATCTAATGCTTCAATCAAAAACGAAACCAGAACTCATTTGTTTATTATGATATCATTTATGCTTGAAGAAACGGTGTCTAAACATAAGAAAAGCAAGCACAACACAACTCAAACCTATCTGAAACTCACCCGAGACCTTCGGGACCTCAACCAATAATTCCAACAAGTCATATATCACTATGTAAACTTAGTCAAACCTCCGAAACATCCAAAACGATACCAAAACACCAAATCAATCTCGAATTCAAGCCTAAAAACTTCTAAACTTCCAACTTTCGCCAATTCATGCCTAATTCTACTACGGACCTCCAAATTATATTCTGGACATACTCCTAAGTCTAAAATCAACCAACGAAGCTAATCGAATCATAAAAATCCAAATCCAAATTCGTTTACTCGTAAGTCAACTTCGGTTGACTTTTCTAACTTAGCTTTCTAACTAAGAGACTAAGTTATTATTTCACTCCAAACCCAAACCTACCAACTCGATACAACTCAGCATAACTGAATAACACATAAAAAATAGAAGTGAGAGAAACGGGGCTACAACTCTTAGAACGACTAACCGGGTCGTTACATTTCGTAAGTTTGGCTTGAAGTGTATTTCAGTGTTATCGATGTTCGTTTGGGATTCCTCAGAGTATGAATAGCTCCGTATGTGATTCTGGAGTTGGGGGCACGATCGGAAGTGAATTCGAAGGTCCGTAGGTCATTTTGGAGCCATTTGGCTAAAGATAGAAATTTGAAGGTTTTTGAGAAGTTTGACCGGAGGTGGACTTTTTGATATCTGGGTCGGAATCCAATTCCGAGAGTTGGAGTAGGTTCGTAATATTGAATATGACTTGTGCGTAAAATTTGAGGTCAATCTGATGCGATTTGATAGGTTTAAACATCGGAAATAGAAGTTGGAAATCTTAAAGTTCATTAAGCTTGAATCGGTGTGTAATTTATGGTTTTAGCATTGTTTGATATGATTTGAGGCGTCAAGAAAGTCCGTAATGTGTTTTGGGATTGGTTGGTAGGTTTGGTTGAGGTCCTGGGGCCTCGGGTGGATTCCGGATGGTTAACGGATCGAAATTTGGCATGTTGGATAGCTGAAGGGGTCTAGTTGCTTGTATTTCCGCTTCTGCAGAAGAGGCCCGCAGAAGCGAGGAGGGAGCTGCAGAAGCGGATTTTTGGTCAAGGCTCGAGGATCGCAGATGCGGTCAAGATTCCGCAGAAGGGGGACCGCATCTGCGAAAGGCGGATCGCAGAAGCAAAAATGGGAGGTCCAGTAGAAGCCGCAGAAGTGGCTGGTGATCCGCAAAAGCGGGA